>JARLTB010000189.1:3195000-3397500 GCA_030141615.1 Unio pictorum | reverse complement strand
AAACATAGTTTATATATCTGTTTTTTTTTTAACGTAAACAAGGGGTCACGTGATTTTCTAGAAACTATCAGAACAAATTTACATTAAAAAACTCACGTATGACCCAACTCAAATTAGAAAGATGTTTATATAAAACTCCACAATGTCCTTGGAACCAATCAATCATTTTTAAAGCTTGTTTACAACTCTGAAACCAGGTCAGAAATGAGGTCAACACCTGGTGTTCACTCTGTAAAGTACAGTCCCCCCCCCAATGAACGAATCTTAAAACTTAAAATGCCAAATTTGAATTTAACAAACAGACAATAAAAATAAATATAAATGACTTATATTAAATATACGTAACAACACACATACATACATACTATCAGCTAATTAGAGTTTTTATGTATTTTAAGAAAGAAATAATGTAACAATCCGTGGGGAATGCCAGAGTATTTACAACAAGCAGAGAGCTCTGAATAGATTGTTCTAAGGTTTAAATTTCTTGGATCTTGTCAATAAATACAATGATAATCGGTAGACAGAGTCCCCTTTGTAAGAAAGAATTCAAGAATAAAGGTTTCGCTATCTGCAAGTTTTAATTTGAGATACAAAATCCAAATATAATCATACGTTGAGTTCTTACCTAACACCTGATTATGCTTTCTTTATTTTCATTGCCTCCAGAAAGATGATTTTAATGTGTGTATATGTGTGTGTTGTTTTGTATATTTAATCTACATTGTGTGCTTGACTGTTGTCCATAATTGAGGATTTTAATTTTATTTATTAGACCACTCTCTTTAGGGTATTTCCGATGTGATTCGTACTACCTCGCATGAGCCAATAGCATTGGCATCATGCCTACATTATGCCCTACTACGAGTGGTGTAACTCCTGTCCCCTGTATATTTTAGTTGTCTCTGTTTTATATGATGAGTGTTAATGTTTGTTCCTGCGAGTTTTCCTCTTGATTCTGTTATTGTGTTAATTGATATGTTTATTAGTATATATTTTTCCCTATTAGTTCTTCTTAATCTCATGTGACGTGGTTACTAAAAGCGTAGTCGGTATATTATTGTCTTGCATGTTTCTCACAATAAATCCTTATATTATAGATATATTTCTTGGTATAAACCTTTATTAAATACTTGAGATGTACAAACGAGTTATTGTTATGGAAAGTTCATATTCTTGACCCAATATTTTATTTAATAATATCATTGTGTCTTTCTGTTGCCCAGGAATATGAATAGCATGTTTTGTTTGTGTACATCCCTATTTTACATATGTTGTGCTATTTTGGCCTTCCAAAGGCTTTTTATACAGTCATCCAAATATCGTGAAGATAATTATAGATTAAAATTCGCATTGCTGTAGATAGAATATTTTATCAGTATTTCTACACATGTCCCATGTAGCATCCCAATTTGTATATTCTGTTTTTAAAGCTTCAAATTGCATTTGAGGGTACTGGGTTTTCCGTATGACCTTTGAACTCTGAATTTTAGGTTGATTTTTTTTTTTTTTGCAATACGGTCGGTATTTTGTTGCCCTACGATTAATTAGTTGTTGAGGTTTGATTTGTATCACTATTTTCTTTCATGATTTTTTTTTTTTTTTTTTGGGGGGGGTTACAATTTGTGTGTCGAAGTAAGTTTATTTTATTTACCAGTGAGGGCTTTGATGTTTATGCTGGTGTTAAGATTGGGGTGGAACTATTCGGATGTATTTCTTTGGATCCTATCCCTCCCTTTGCATGGATTTCATTTATATTTTAATTTATATTTTGAGGGACTGTTATTTGTGGAATAGGGTATTTTCAGGTATCGTGTATTTAACGTGCCCCCGTTGTCTAGTTTCCTTTGGGCAAAGTTTAGATTTTATCTTGTCCTCCTGAATTTGTTGGGTGGACGACATTGGGATAGTATCATACACGTTTTCATTTGACTCCTTTCTAGATGTATTAGAGTGTAACATAATTTCAAGGCCACCACTTTGTGGTGACGACATCGCAGAATTGAATTGTAGGTTGCTTACCATCGCACTTCTATTAGTACCTAATAAAATCGATCCAGTATGCGTAGTGGTTGTTTCTATTGGTACCTAATAAAATCGATCCAGTGTGCGTAGGGGTTGTTTCTATTGGTACCTAATACAATCGATCCAGTGTGCGTAGGGGTTGTTTCTATTGGTACCTAATACAATCGATCCAGTGTGCGTAGGGGTTGTTTCTATTGGTACCTAATAAAATCGATCCAGTGTGCGTAGGGGTTGTCTCTATTGGTACCTAATACAATCGATCCAGTGTGCGTAGGGGTTGTTTCTATTGGTACCTAATACAATCGATCCAGTGTGCGTAGGGGTTGTTTCTATTGGTACCTAATACAATCGATCCAGAGTGCGTAGGGGTTGTTTCTATTGGTACCTAATACAATCGATCCAGTGTGCGTAGGGGTTGTCTATTGGTACCTAATAAAATCGATGCAGTATGCATGATGGTTGTTTCGGGAATGATGACCGTACTCTTGTTAGTTAAAATTTAGGATTGGGTATTAGTGGAATAGTTACACAAGAATTGAACATGTTGCTATTGCAAGGATGCCCCCTGGTTTACCTGCATTATTCAAACTCTATTAATCAATGTGAAGGAAATTTTCACATCAATTTCCACGAAATTAAGAATGCGCAAGGATTCCTTTCAGATATTCGCATATATAAAGCATTTTACCTGTTTATGAGAGCGACTGCAAATCTTCCAGTCCGTTCAAAGTCTAATTTATGCTAATGGGATTTTTTAATTAGGTTCGTTTTGGCGTAGGTCCGGTGAAATTTAAATTTTGAAATTGGCTATTTGAAATTGGGCCTTTACAATTTTGTTTACTTCAGATATTATTGACTTTAAGATTAATTAGTTGGGATTAATTAGTAAAGTGTTCATTAAGATCTCGTAGATTCCTTCTTTCTGAAGTCGCATTCATATGCTATTTGATACGAAGGTTTACAGCGAATTTGTTTTCCTACCTTTTCTAGTATTTTGGTTTCCTTCTCATAATTCCAAAATCACGATGACAATTTTATGATGTCTTGGAATTTTAGGCTCTGCATGCTCGGTTGCTTGATTGGGTAGGTGGACTGGAACCGGTCACCTGGAACTGTAACTTGGGAGTTGGAACTGGCTGGATGGATGGATAGCTAGCTGGTAATCTGAATATGTGGTGGATAATATGTAAGGCTGGTCTTAAAGGCTGAGTTGCTGACTGAAACCTCTCTGCAGTCTTCTTCTGCCTGCCCCACTTCAAGTCGCTGTTCATTATTTTGTTGGCGGTTAGTGGTTATTAGTCTATGAGAGCTCTCCTGGGACACATCTGTCTGCGTCCCTCCAACGATACAAGTGTGGTGAGATTGACCGAAAGACAACTGTAGGTTCCTGGTCGATGACTCGTCTCTGTTAATGACACATGATTGAACTTCTTTAGGTGTGCGATAAGGAAATTGATCGTTTGCACACATCACATGATTTCAAGGAACTCTGTACGAGAGTCTGATCGTACTGGAGTTCCTAAGTATCCTATTGTTTTTCTTTTGTGTCTTCATAGTACGTGATAAGTCATCAATTCACAACGGACTTTATCTTATAGTCGATGAACCAAGGCTAGTCATCGTCCTCTATTGTAATAGAACTTCTATACTCTTCTTCACACAATTCTTTTGACTTATCATGATACATTTGTTATGTTGTTTCTAAATGGAGGATCGATTTGACATCCTTAACAACGTTCGCTGGCTAGACATGTAATTTGTCTCCAGCCAAGTCCTTATCATAAAGCAGACAATATGTTGTTCTTGCTTTGGTTATCTTGGCATCATGCCTGTATCTTCGTCTTTTTCTTGTTCTTGATCAAAACTATAATTATTGCCTATCTCACTTGTTTTTTTTTTTGTTTGTGTTCCAACTGTCTCTCCTAATAATCTACAATTGTTGCTTCTCGCGAACCGTAGATCTTGAGAGAATTGTAAAATTCGTCATACAAGATATCGTTCACTGTTTTTTTTTCAGCGTTACTGCCAATGAAGTTCCACACACATGTCCTCCTGCCAAATCCTCGTAAGAAATACAGTGACTGTTATTTTTATCTAAGTGTCCTGTACATTCAAACAGTGTCAAGTAATATTTCAAATAATGTTTCTGGGCAAATTTAGGTTCAAAGGTTCCGGTCATCTCGAGAGACTTCTGTGTTGGAGTCCTAGTAATCTCGAGAGGCTTCTGTGTTGGATATATTGTAATATTCAAACGCGAAAGGATTTTGGTCAATGGCTCCACTGATATTTGCATTGATGACGCCAACCAGTCAACGTCTGGGTAGCTGTCCTTGGAAAACATGATCGTCGTTCTTTAGGAGTTCAGAGGTAATGGTGAAGGTTTCCACTTACACTCGTCGTATCGGATGTTAGGTTAGCCTTAGGGCTGATGTTCTCAAAGTTTGACTGATGTCGTTTCCCACTTGATGTAAGGCTTCCACACGGTGCTCGTAATGTCGTAATGTCTGGCATCTTCGATGACGGTTTTGTACTCGCTGACATTGGTCATCAAATGGAACACAGTACTACTTCCATTTTGTCTATGGCGTACATCTACTCCATTAAGCAGATACCTGCCTTACAACCACATGTCCAAATACAAACTATCCAATAGTTCTAAAATCTTTATTTGATTTTGTTTCGATGGTCTGGAATTCCAACGTTATATCAAGCTTTATCATCTGCAATAGACGCTGTGTCGTTGAAACTGTCCAACCTGTCATATTTCAATACAACATAAGCAACTAGATGTATGCTCTTGGCTTTCTTTCTGTTCGTCAAGAGATTTTCCAGGTATTCTCAATAATGGTAATGTCACGTTGCCCTGCCCGCGATTCTGTTGTAACTCAGGGAAACAAAGAAATGTTTAGAAGCCATGCATATATGTTAGACCCCGCGGCTATAGTTGAAAGGTACGAGAACCCAGCTTTGTTGGTTGTGAAAAGTCGCACGTGGACTATTTATTCAAGAACAAAGGACCCTGATTGACGTCGTGGATCTCACCAAGGTTTCAGACGACCAGGGGGCATAGTCTGCTATGTTGAATAAAACAAGGTAGAATCAACATCCAATCGAATTAAGAGAGAGAGAGAGAGAGAGAGAGAGAGAGAGAGAGAGAGAGAGAGAGAGAGAGAGTGTTGTCCACATTTTCAATCCGAATTTAACTTATTACTTTCGAAGCTAGGATCTTAGTAATTGCCCAAACATCATACTGAAAGATTATAAAGAAATACACCGAGGAAGCCACTCGTAATTTGGCGGGAAAACTTAAAAAAGTATCAGAAAGACTAAGCTTCGTAAAGGTCAGTAAGTTATTTGCTCATATGTTGCAGAGTATCACGGCTTTGTATTTGGAATTAGGTGCAGTATGTATACTTCCTTACCAGAATCCTTAGTACTTATAATTATCTTTGCAGTGGTTCATTTACACGTGTATTTGAGAAATGAGCTATGATTATGTAAAGAATTATATAGATTGCTAGCTCGTGGTCAGAATTAATATTGTAATTCGTTTTTTGGTTACTTCGTACTAAACTAGTGCGTGTATTTATTCATGTGATATTCTAGATTTTGCAACTGTTGGATTCAATTGTAAAAAAAATGATTGCAGTGTGTAAATTTAATTAATATAGATGTAATAATATATCTAGTATTAATAATCAAATAATTTCAATTTTCTGACAGCTCCTTTCTCCCTGCACAAAGGTATATCGCTTGATGGGCTAGGTTTTTAATTCCGTCTCCCTTTCATTCCGCGGCTTTCTGTTTGGTGCTGATGACCACTTTTCTTCTGTAATGACCTTTATATCTTCTAAGATAATTACAGCACCCTCTAACTTTTTGACGGCTTCCGCTCGTTTCAGTCCACACTTATCAATATAATGATACATTACTCAATTTATGTAAGAGTAAGACAAATTTTGGTCTCCAAACAATATACAGAGATGCGATTGTTTTGATAAGTTTAAAATAAGCAGGTGAATGAATTTGTTGAATAATTAAATATATATTTCAAAGGTGCGTTGGGTTGAGAAACCCATTTTATTAAAAAGGAGACGGAAATTAAATGTTACATCTTATTTCGAGAAATAATTGTTTAAATTGAAAAGACTCTGACATCTGTCATTAATCTAACTGATGACGTAAGCAAACATGTCAATAAAGAATAATCTCTCTCTCTCTCTCTCTCTCTCTCTCTCTCTCTCACACACACACACACACACACACACACACGCATGATAGATGTTGGAAAAGAGCTGTATATGACTTGTGTATTGTTAATATCTGATTTTTTAAAAAAAATGTTTTCGAGACCTAATTATGTTTGATTCAGCCGATATAGACTTAAAGCTAATGCGAGTTTGGGTGAATAACTTAATTTATTAAAACACACAAATGATGGAATGCATAACAGCAGAGACGTCATTTCAGTTTTTCAGGGGTAGGTGGGTGTCAACACTTGACGGGCTTGTTAATTTTCCTATATAGACTACAACAATTTTACAGCACAAGCAGATTCCTCCCCCAAATGACGTCCCTACATAACAGACGAGACATTAAATCTCATCAACTTATTTTAACAAAGACGTTTTTGAATGATCAAACCCAGAAATTGGCAAGTGAAAAGAATTATTGATGAGTGATAATATGCTTTTATTGGTTTGGACACACATTAGAAAGTGTACCTGCAGTCTGTACGGAATACTAGATTAATAAAAATACTTGATCAGTTTATAAAGCTCAATGAAATGAAGAAAAAAATACTTAGAAAGACAATAATAAAAACAAATATAATTTAATTAAAAAATAAGGAGATAAAAGGTATCAATTGCAAAAGAGAATGAATTAAAATATGGCCAAGTTCTATAAAATCTACAATATCTACATATTTACATAAAAGCATATCTGACTAGGGGACATCATATGACATATATATTGGAAGTAAAATCACAGTGTGCCCATAATGTAGTAATGGATGATATTAAAAATATTATGATCTAATATTATGTCTCTCTCCATCATTCTGTCTGTCCATCCATGTGTGTATCTTTCTGTCCATGGTGATGAATCACTGCAGTAGAAATTACAATGTATATTACAGTGGTTTTCTTTACGATCTTTCAAAGAATAGAACATGTTAATAATGTATGGTCATGAAGAAAATGCAAAATATCCGGATATTTTTCTAAATATTTTGTTGATATTGTCTTGGCCTGATGGTACATTTAAATTGAAGTTTCTCGCAAATCAATACAGCCTAGATTATTGCCCTTTACTGCACGCTAGGATAAAAATAGCACAATATGGTATAACAGAAGTAAAACAAAATGAATCACCAGACAGTTAGTTTAGTATTGCATTAAAATACATCTAATGAGAGAGTAGAAAGAAGTCTAGACTCTATCCGCCAAAAAAAGAATTCTTGGGTACCGTATGTCTGTACAAGTAAACTTGGCAATAAACTGGGAGAGGGTATGGAAAAACTGGAACAAATTAGGATCACTAAAATGCAAAGCCTCACCTTCAAATACATGCATAATGCGTGGTTGACTGAGATGTAGCAGTGAGACGGCATATGATAGTGTATCGCCTAAATGTGCACTGTGCAAACTAACAACTTATTAAAAAAAATACATGTAAAAATGCACTGTAAATCCCTAGAGAAAGAAAGAACAGACATAATAGAGGAAATTGATAAGAACGGGACTTTTAGAAATGAAAATATTTTATTTTGGACGAGGATTTCAGTAACAATATACTATACAAAGTAATTAATTATATCACGAATGCCATGTTATCCTGTGGGCAAGTTATTGCAATAGGGAATAATAACGCAGGAAAATCTTTAACATTATACCTTTAACTCCAAGAACTATATTCTATTACGATAAGATGGGGGGGGGGGGGCAAGAAAACAGGGACCTTTAATGGGAAAAGTACATATGAGGACGTCATAGGGCTAATTCACATGGCGCCAAACGAAGTGGGCAGGCCTGTGAATTAGTGTGATTCTTTGCTAGTGTCGGTCCCAAACATTACGGCTACGAGTACAAGGACCCACGAGGAGAAGTGTGCACAGAGTGCAAAATGAAAGGATTGACTCTAAATTATCGCACCAATCAAGTGGTGAAATTTAGAGTATTGAAAGAAGCCTTGCAATCTGGATCAACATCTTAAAGTGACCACTGATGAACCGCAAAAGATTGTTCGTTTAACCACACACCAAATTGGAAAAACTGGATCAAATCGTATACCAGAAGCGCGTGCGGCTTCCCAATCACTTCACTTTACCTTACGGACACGCTTATTGGTCAGGCTATCAAAAGGGAAACCGTCAAAGACCAATAGTTCATTGCGACTATAAGGATCAAGCGAGAAAGATGAATCCTTTTAAACAGACACAATTCAAGTTATGTGATTGTCAAATGGAGTGCGATGCGATTGAAGAGATGCTGTACGCTGTGACCATAGTAATTCATTACCACATCATGGGAACTTCGATATGACTACTACTAATACTATATCTACCATGTAAGTAAAACTGTGCCATGCATGGTTTCGTCATGCATGGGTATTATTGCCACTTCAGGCAGTTAGTGCCAGATTGGTCATGCATGGGTATTATTGTCAATTTATGCTGTTAGTGCCAGATTGGTCATGTGTCTGTATTATTGTCAATTCAGGCAGTTAGTCCCAAATTGGTCATGCATCGCTATTATTGTCAATTCATGCTGTTAGTCCCAGATTGGTCATGTGTCTGTATTATTGCCAATTCAGGCAGTTAGTGCCAAACTGGTCATGCATGGGTATTATTGTCATCTTTTGCTGTTAGTCCCAGATTGGTCATGCATCGGTTTATTGCCAATTCATGCTGTTAGTGTCAGATTGGTCATGCATCCGTATTATTGCCAAGTTATGATGTTAGTCCCAGATTGGTCATGCATCCGTATTATTACAAACTCAAACTTGTAGTCACAGATTTGTCATGCAACGGTATTATTACCAATTCAAACTGTTAGTCTCTGATTGTTTTTGCCTCTGTAGTATTATCAATTCAAGCTGTTAGACCCATATTGGTCATGCGTCTGTATTATTGCCAATTCACGTTGTTAGTGCCAGTTTGGTCATGCATCGGTGTTATTGCCAATTCATGCTGCAAGTCCCAGACTGGTCATGCATCGGTATTAGTGAAAGTTCATCATGCTGTAAGTCCCAGACTGGTCATGCATCGGTATTAGTGAAAGTTCATCATGCTGTAAGTCCCAGACTGGTCATGCATCGGTATTATTGAAAGTTCATCATGCTGTAAGTCCCATATTTCTTGCAGTGGTAGATTTGCCAGTCCTGGTTGTTAGTCCGATATTGTTCATGAACCGGGATAATTCCTGATTCATTAAATGTTTCCTTTTTGTGCTGCAAATTATGAACGTCAAATGTGGGCAAGTTCGACGCAGTTTACCTGCCAATTACACTTTGCTAATTTCCAAAAGTGTAAATCGTTGAAAGTAATGATTTTGTTTTGGTGATTTTTTTAAAGTTTGAGAATGTATTAGGAGTATATTATTAAATTTTGGTTTAAATAAAGCAAAATTATCCAAAAATATTTTCTGTTTGTTTGTGTTGTAGTATTTGTTTGTGTTGTCCGTCTTGTCGACTTGGCAGTAAAATACTGACGGATGTATCCACGTGATTTCGAAAGTCCTCTTAGAAATGAGCGAAATCTTTTTCACACATAAACAACCTTACTTGCTTTAATTAATAACTAAAAAAAAAAACAATTTTCATTTTCGTAAATTGTATGTTCAATGCTTTCGTAATTTATAGTTGCAGATGTTTTCCCTGTATCACTTCTGAGAGAAAACAACCCCACAACATCGGCCTCAGTTTAGCAATGAAAATTCTGGACATCACTGTCAATGTCATTATCAGAAATGAGGAGACACGAATCTTCAGTTCACTTGAATATGACATCGCTTTCTTTAAAAGATTCGATGAACACAGCAGTTGAACTGAGTGAACGATTTGAGATATCGACTCTCTTCTATTGTTCTTTATGACTCACTAGCTAATGTCATTATGTGATCTGGAATACTGCTCTGTTGAAACTGACTGTTAGAGGAATATATATTGTCAAGTAGCTGTATATTGACAAAAGAATTAGCTATTTACGGATGTATTAGCGATTCTATGACATGTCTTTGTTGTCCACCTCTCCATTTCTCTTTTCCTCTTGAGAAATTATAGTGATAATATATTCATGGTTATAAATACAGAGAAATAATGAAAAACTTAAACTATAGTAATGACCTTATTTGATGATCGAGAGGTTCTACTGTGACGGAAGTGTATATAAGTGACAGCAATCTGCGTTCTTTCCGTTCATTAGGTGCACGTTTGTATTCGTGTAGATGTCTATCATCAGGACCTGTGATTCTGTTTAAATAGAAGAATGCCAAGAGAGACTGAAGGGAGTGGAACAGTTTATGAATTGAAGAGACCTCTGAAATGAGTAGACCAAAAAAAAAAAACAACAATATAAATATCTATTCTCTATAAAGAACTAAACTTTCATGATCGTCATGACCAGAGAAGTCATATAACTGAGCTGACCTTATCACATAATCGCCGGCTTAATATGCCATCCAACTGCAGGGTGGAACTCCTGTATTTTTAAAAATTCATCAAGGCTGGACAAATGAGATAAAGATAAAATATTACAGCCTCGGAATACAAAAAAACTTAAGGAAGACGTAGATGGATCTCAATGCATGATCGTAGGTTTATAGAACAAACGCTCTTTTGAAGCACTCGTGATCATCACCTTGGTTTCTTATCAGGCATAGCCTCAATCACATCTCATTTCAACGAAATGTTTCAGTTATGACTAAGCAAGCGACAACCAATTCAAGGTAAAACTAAATTATGCAGTAGCCCATTGCAAAAGACTTCAACCACATTATCATAAGAGAGTAATGACTCGAAACAAAGATTGAGGCATCCAATTCACAATCGTGACTTTGATTACTGGAACCTTTCGCCACTACATTCTATTAACCCTTGGACTAACAACACGTCCTTTCCCTCATCGCCCGCTCTGTCGAAGGGTATTTCAACTGGTTTTCTGGAAGACTTTCGGATGTTCAGGTTTCATCAACATTGTATATACTAATTAATTAAGGCGTCAGTAGCAATTATATATGCGGTGTTCTGCCTTCTGTTATACGAATAGAATGTATTAAGGACAACATGATATATAATGTATGACAATGTATGTATGACAAAGGCAAAGAAGACTTCGGTCGTAATAATTTTGTGCCGAATTCCCAAGGAGTTCGAAATAAATTATATGAGAATGTAAATCTTTACCATTATTATAATATAATAAAACAACTCATTACTATAAAATGTTATATAATGACACAATTCATTATAATAATAGTAATTATAATTAAATATTATATAATGACACAATTCATTATAATAATAGTAATTATAATTAAATATTATATAATGACACAATTCATTATAATAATAGTAATTATAATTAAATGTTATATAATGACTCAATTCATTATTACAAATATTATACAATGACACAAATATTGGGAAACTTTTCTGGGGTAAATAATAAACTTTTCCAATGTTTCGACTTAATGTAAAATGTACACAGGGACAGGCACACACACACACAAACTAAACGTGAAGAACAATACATATTTACATTTTAGGCCGAAAGAAGATAATGAAATGGTGGAAACTAAATGTAAAGAACAAAATAATTATATATAACTACTTGTCTATTAAAAGATCAAAGAAAACCGTAAATGAGATTTGCTGAAAGCTATTTGCTCGATAGCGATAAGCTATGTGGGTGATCTACAACATTACTGTGATATCGTAATTTCTATATGGCGCCATCGATAATCTATAGCGACCCATTATTCGCTTCCAGCATTACATCCTGAATAATTGCCACAAAGAGAAATTGAGAAAAAAATTCAAATTGATAGAGAAGGTAATGGAATGTATGTACCAGCGTCAAACCGTCCGTCAGACAAAATATTATCACAACCTTAAAGATAAATTATTCCAACCCACGAAAACAGTGGAAGATAAGCCTTTCCAAGGCACATAAGTACAACGGTGGCTACATATCACCAATCATATATAAAGATAAAAAATAGTCTATACCGAAAACAAGAGAACAAATAAATGGGAGATAAAAACGCTTATCCTGTATATGAGTTAATATATAGCTATATTCCCTTATGCAGACATTAAAAATAGTACACATATCACATGCCCTACATATACCCATTTTTATTTCCAAGGTTGTAAGTGCTTTATCCGGTTACTTTTTTCCCTACTTACACCGTTTTTAAAAAAAAATACTTATTCAGCACTATTTACATTAGTCAAAAGTCGAAACAAATGAAAGTTACTAGGTCTGTAATAAAGACGCTTTCGCGTCTAGACCGTTATAAGGTACATGTATTTTTAAAATTGTTTTATTTTATTTTCAAATACTACAGAAAACAAATGAGGCATGATGCAGACAAATATGGCTTGTTCAAAAACATTCCCTACGCTAACCATGAAACCGAATAGGGGCTTTATTTGAATTGGCTTATAGCTAAATCATAAAATAAGACTGTATAAAAAAAACTATTACATCTGACATCCTTTATATGAAGGTTTAAGAAATTATGCATTTTGTTGTATGGGCTCTAATAAACAGAAACACAGAAAAGTTAAAACGACGAGATTTGTAAAATTTAACAAATAATATATTTCCCTGGAAAATACTGTAAAAAATTGAAAAAGAACTTACAGTTTTAAGAATCAAATACAAAAACAAAACAAGAATTAGATTACAAAAGTGCTAGTAATAAAATGTTGTAATAAATTCCAGTTCTGTTGGAAAATCCAAGATGGAAGACGATGATGTATGCTGAAGTCTGTTTTAAGCTTATCTACAGTTCCTTTGTAGAAACACAGTATTTAACGCTCAGATGTTGGAAATTTGAATAAAATTTTGATAAGCTGTCTTTGTCGAAACATTCTGTAAGAGCAAATCAAATATTTCCAGAAATACGAATTAATCCGTTAAAATCCAAATTAATTGAACAAAAGTTAACATGGATTCAAAAACTAGCTACAACAAAAGAAAATGACTTAACGTCATATGTAAAAGGCCCAAACCAACTATATTTCACTAAAACAAAGATTATATGGCATTTCAATACGCTGTTGTTTTTTTTAAAATACCCAAATGGCGAAATCACGAAGGGTGAGGAGTCACGTTATCGTTTATATCACGTACTCTAAACATGACCCTGTCGAGAACCAATAGTTTTTTTAAAGAATAAAAAGTTGTTTACTTCTTAATTCACTAGTCCCATCTTGACCTTAAGAACAACCAATCTTTCTAAATAAAAAAACATGTTTACGTAGCAGCCACTAACCTTGAATCGAGGTCAGGATATAAGTCAAAATTTCTTGTTTAGCAAAGAATAATTCATGCCAAACAATTTTCTGAAAATTTATCATCTCCAGCAAATAAATTTACATTACATTAATATATAATAAAATTAAAATTATTTAAAACGTTCAAACAAACAATTGAATAAATATTAAATCAGATATACGTAATAATAATAATAATAATAATAATAATAATAATAATAATAATATCCATGTCTTGATTATGGTATCTCTCGCTGAGATTCCATTTGACATTTACCTGTAATATTAGCATATCTATTGTTTTATCAGGGAATTCTCACTGAGATTCGCATCGACAATTTGACGACGTTTACCTACAATAGGAGCATATCCATTACTTAATTATGGTATCCCTCACTGAGATTAGCATTGACAGTTTAACGACATTTACCTACAATATGATTCTATCCATTATTTTATAAAGGTGTTCTCACTGGGATTCAACCAGTCAGAAGCCACTAGTTATATACATTCCTATATTGTACATGGCTACATCCGACTATTCCATGATGGAATTGGTGATTACTCGGTTTTTATCCATATGCATCATCTGATCTTGATCAATACAATTGTTCACGGTGTTATTTTTTGCATGACTGGTAGCGCATGCACTCTGTTTATAATTCTTCCCATGACTTCTGTTTCTTGAGAAATTCTGTAATAAAGTTCATTAAATTGAATTCAATATAGGACCAGCGATACGAATTCAATATCGGACCAGCGATACGAATTCAATATAGGACCAGCGATACGAATTCAATATAGGACCAGCGATACGAATTCAACATAGGACCAGTCATACGAATTCAATATAGGACCAAAGATAAGAACCAGTGATAACCGAATGTCTTCACAAACTAGAAATACAAATAATGCAGTAGCTCATGGCTACACAAGTTACAGATCGAATATTATTTTCACATTTTATACATTTAAATGAATTGAAGTTCTATATTAAGTACATTTGTATTAATATACATTTTATCATGACAGATGTCCATATGACGTGTACAGTGCTTTATTTCATTGTGTCTGGGTATTAAAGAAGTAATGTGTGATACAAATGCATTATATTAGGTCCATGCAAAGTTATTTACAACTGTATCATAATTCAGTAAGTTTAGGCAAGAAAACGCTTAAAATAAAGCTAAGTACAAATAAATAAACAACAAAAGAATACCTTTCTCATCGAGAGACAATGTATCCATTTATGCATACACTGAAGGATTTTTGTGTCCGTTTTTCAGACTATTCGAAAATTGCTTTGCATACCTTGCTCAGGAAATAACATAAATTTTCGATCCTCGAATTTTGTTAAGCATGACTTTAAGCTATCTAGTTTACATTAAATCAAAAATTATGTTTGATACATGTATGTTGCGTTCATACACATTTACTCCTGGTAATTTAATAATGTGGGACAAAACTAGTATCATCCCGTTCCATAACAAGTTATAACATGGATGGTGGAAAAGCAATTTCCGCATCCACGTCAATGTAAACGAGATCGATCGTATTCAAAGAAAAGACCCAGGTTTCTGTTGATGAAACAATAAGTCGCGCCGAGTGTCAATACCGTAGTGACATTATATGAAAATTATACATTCCACCAAGGACTATTGACTGTACAATGTAGAAATATGGAAATTCCGTGTAACTGTAAACATTTTTTTATATAATTAAAATAAATTCGAATAGTCTACGCAATATTTTGAAATCCGATGCGTCATAAAATGATTTGTTTAATAGTTGTCAGAGTTCATAATAATATCTAAATTTACCATCATTTTCGCGCAAGCTGGATAGAGAAATCTCGATAATTTTATGTCGAACGCAAAGGCAATATATATTTTTTACCTACATAATTTAAAAAAAAATATACTGCAACTTACTCATTTTTCAAAATCTTGATAACTGTGCATGGGACATGGTGGCTGAGTGGTTTAAGACGCTCTCCCTTTTAATCACTTATATGTCTGTTTTGCTGAATGAGTCAGTCTCACCTCGACCAGAGCAGGTATGTGAAAAAGCTTTGCAGTAGCTTACTGTGTGTGTGTGTGTGTGTGTGTGGGTGGTTCTTCCCAGGGTCCATCAGGCTTCTTCCTCCATCAGAATATACTGGCCTGATATGTATATCCTGTCATGTGCTGAAAAATGGCTACAACCCATTGTGCTATCAGCGATTCACTGTAACATCGATTGTAGCGAGCAAATATGGAATTAATGTTTACCTATTAAATTATACAATGAACGAACGAGTTGACTCTATCAGACACATAATTCATTTATTTAGAGACAAAAACCAAAGTCTTCCGTGGAACATATATATATATATATATATATATATATATATATATATATATATATATATATATATATATATATATAGTCAGATGCAACTTTAGCTAATTGGCTCATTTAAAGTTTCCGTTGCTTTGGTCATGCGACTCGTTCATGGATTTTGTACTGTCATGTGCCCTTTGGTGGCAAGAATATATACATAACAGATGCAAAATATTTCAAATTACCTTCTATACTGAGTTTTGGTTCGGATCATTTAATGCCTGACTAGAGAAAACAATGGTGAATAATATTTATTCTCTTTGTAGTATCTAAATTGGTAAAAATCCACAGATCGAACTACTTCATACATGTGTATAGATGGGAAATTAAGATATTTATGGTGCCTGTAGATTGCAGACGATCTATATTTAAATGTTATCAAGTTTCTAATTAACCACGTTTTAAAGTTTGGGGTTGTTTCCCATTGGATAGGTCGATCAGTGCGGTATTCAACCAATTAAATTATTTCCGATTCGATGTGCCTGTCAGGTGGGTTCTTTTACGGCCTAGGGTATTTGCTAAATGTCGCGTAATGAGTAGGAGACAATTTATTTTAGCGCAGATATATTCAATGTTGTGATTAGATATTTGTTCAGAGGAAACGTTTAGTTAGATTATTCGTTAGAACTATAAAGTGTAAATTGGATTAAAATATTTTTCTTGGACTGTGAAATTATTAAAAGATGTTCAAGGCAATATCCTTGTGATACATCAGGACTATTGGCATATCTGTACATTCGAGGATTTGGAATTTATTCGGAATATTTGATTCCTTAAAACTTGCTATATAACTTTTGGACTCTTAAATTTATTTCATAACACTGTATATTCATGTTAAATTTCATTTTATAACCTTGATAATTAAATTATTTGTGAAGTTTTACAGAACCTGTTGGTTTTGCTTCTTTCTGTTACTTAGTTTATGGACAATTGGAGTCGTAACAGAAATCGAGGCTAATGCGGGATAAGAATTAAAGAAATATTGAAACTGAATTTGAAATATAAAATAACTTTTCTACATGGTGTATATACTGCCTTTTCTCTGAAGAAATTGCAGCTAGCGTAATCTGGCACTCTCCAGCATTCAAGACACAAAGCTCATGTTATGTTCAAATACTGTTTATTCTGTGCGAGAACTCTCATCGAAATTAGAGTGCACGTGCGTGTGCGTGTGCGTGATGTGATGTGGTAAAAAGACTGTGGTGGGCTTCAATTACAAAAAGAGCTGTGAAAGCACGCTCACACTCCCGCCTAGACGTAACACAAACGAAAACAAAAAAAAAAACTGATATTCATGAAGAAGAGTTTAAAAAAAGGGAGACAAATCTAAATGGTCACTTGACTGTTCTAACGGTAACAGCATATCTACCAGATATTACTATGAAGAGATAGACAAATGTACACTATAAGTGTAGAGTTCTTTTTTAGTCTTAACGTCACTGTCCAATGAAACAAAATCTAGATTATGGCTTAAGATCATATCATATTGCATACAACAGGAAGGTGTAGATCATTTCTCAGTGGACTCCTCCGTTAATAACAGAATCATCTCGGTAATCGGTCTCGTGTAGATTGTCGGTTGGCCTTCCCTTGTAACACGAACTTCAGCTTTACGAACTCTGTCATCTCCGCCTGGAATCGAGTTCACGATCACGCCGACAGGCCATTCATTCCTACAAACGGTCTTGTCCTTCAAGAGTACAATGTCTCCTTGTTTAATGTTAGTCCGATCAATCTGCCACTTGCGTCTACTATGCAATGTTTGGAGATATTCACGCCTCCAACGGTTCCAGAATATGTCATCAAAAGATTCTTTGTCTTTACGGAGTAGATGTGATGGGCCTAACACCCAAGGACTATCCTGTATACGTGCAGCTGGAATTGACCTGGTAGAATAGTCAGCCGGGTTCAAATCCGTTGAAATGTAGGTCCATTGTTCTGGTCTAGTGGATTTCCTGATGCGCTCCACTCTGTTGCTGACGTATACGTAGAATCGTCTCGTTTGGTTGTGTATATATCCTAGAACAACTTTGCTATCGGTGTAAAACCGCACTGAGTCCATTATAGTATCTAAGTGGTCCGATATAGTCTCAAAAATTTCCACAGCCAGTACTGCTGCACAGAGCTCAAGGCGAGGAATAGTGTGTCCATGCTTAGGAGCAACTTTAGCTTTGCCTAGAACGAAACCAACTTGTTGACTACCACCGGCGGCTGTAGTTTTGAGGTAAGCTACTGCGGCGATAGCTTTTTCAGAAGCATCTGAAAATATGTGCAACTCATTTTTGACAGTAGTATTGAGTGACATAGACGAATATGTGCGTGGAATTTTTACATTTTCAAGAAGTTGTAACGAATCTTTCCAATCCTCCCATTCTGCTTGATGTTCAACAGGCAGAACTTCATCCCAATCTGTAGTTCCTGATATCAGATTCCTAAGAAAAAACTTTCCTTGGATTGTAACAGGGGCAACAAAACCAATAGGATCAAACAGGCTGTTGACAGTAGACAGAATTCCTCGCCGTGTATAAGGTTTCTCCTCAGATGACACTTGAAATCTGAACGAATCTGATTTAAGATCCCAGGTCAGGCCTAGACTGCGCTGTAAGGGTAGTATTTCTTCACTAAGGTCTAGATCCTTCAGGTCCTTAGCCAGATCGTCGGAAGGAAAGGCATTCATCACCTCATCACTGTTTGAAGCAATCTTGTGCAAACGTAGGTTGCCTTCAACGTTAAGAGCTCGCTGTGTTCTTTTCATTAGGTCAATAGCTTGTGCGCTTGTAGGGAGTGATGTAAGTCCATCATCCACATAGAAATTCCGTTGAACAAACTCTTTAACGTCCACGCCAAAAACCCTTTCACTGTTCTGTACCGTTCTCCTTAGTCCATACGTCGCGACAGCAGGAGACGGACTATTACCAAAGACGTGTACACACATTCTATACTCAACCAGATCTTCGTCCAGATTGTTGTCACGATACCAAAAGAATCTAAGAAAATTTCTATGATCCTCTCTGACTAAGAAACAATGAAACATCTGTTGAATATCAGCTGTGGCAGCAATAGGTCCCTTCCGAAAACGAAGAAGAATGCCCAAGAGGTTGTTAGTCATATCTGGTCCCGACAGTAAAACATTGTTCAACGAAACACCGTCGTATTTGGCAGACGAGTCGAACACGCCTCTTATATGATCCGGTTTCTTAGGGTGGTAGACACCGAAGATAGGTAAGTACCAGCGCTCCTCGTCGTCTTTTAAAGATGGGGCTTACTCTGCATGTCCACTATCAAAGATTCTTTGCATGAGAGTCACAAAATGTTGTTTTTTGACCGGATCCCTTCGGAGACTGGTGTCTAATGTCTTAGCCCATTTAATGGCTTGCGGTCTATTGTTCGGTAGTCTTTGTCTTGGTATACGGAAAGGAAGGGGTGCAACCCAGTTTCCATGAGGGTCTTTGTAGAACTCCTCATCCATTATCTTGAGAAATTCTTTATCCTCTATTGACATCCCAATTTTATCATCATTTTTTGTTCTCTCGAAAACAAAGGCACCAAGGTCACTTTCTGCATCCGCGAATGACGAAAAATACAATTTTATATTGTCGTCTGTACATACATTCCTGATGTGAGTTTCCTTTATCTTGAAACCATTAGGGCATGGTCTGAAGATAGACGTACGTCCTTTTCCTAACAGGTAAGTTTTATTGACATTAACGAAATCGGGTTTGTGTACTTTACCAAGACAAGCTTCTCCTATTATCACCCAGCCAAGGCTAAGTCTCTGAGCATAGGGAGAGTTCCGTGGACCGATGCGCTGGTCATGAACGTGATGTGCTTCAGTCAAGTCTCTACCAATCAGTAGTGGTATAGACGAGCCAGCATCTAATGGTTGGATGTGTCTCGCAATATCGTTAAGATGAGGGTGGTGTTCCGCCACTTCTGGAGTGGGAATTTCTTCCCTAATGTCTGGTATCTGATTACATTCAATTAACGTCGGAAGTTCCAATCTTGCACTTCCATTTAGTGCCTCTACAACGTATCCACTTGCTCTTCTACCATAAGTCACTACACAACCGGTACACGAAGAAAGCGTGTATTCAACCTGTTTATCTTGTATGTCAAAAAGATTAAAAAAGTCTGACTTGGCTAATGACCTGTTACTTTGATCATCGAGGATAGCATACATCTTTATAGCCTTTGCTGGATGACCATCTGGATATACTCTAACAATGACTGTTTTAGCACAAGATTTACCAACAAATCCCTCGCCAAAAATTTGAGTACACTTAGATGTTACTCGTGGGGATGAGGAATCTGAAATCTCCTTCTCCCCGCCATGACTTATTGCGGGAGATTGAGATATAAGCTTCTCTTCTACAGCGGCGGTGACATGTAAAGCTGTAGGATGACGATCACTGCCACAGTCTGCGCACTGTATTACTTCCTTGCATGCACGTAGTATATGCTTTGTTGATTCACAACATCTAAAACATATGCCGTTCTCTTTTAGAAGTTTCTTACGTTCTTCTAAAGGTTTGAGTTTGAAACCTCTACACTTGTTCAGAGAGTGGTTCGTTTTGTGTAATGGACATCGTTTGTCTGGTTCAACATCATTCATATCTGAATGTCGTGATACCTGTGTTTTCTTTGTCGAGATCATAGGTCTATTACCTAAGAGGGGTTTTCTCCTTTTTAGTAGGTGTGATGGTGCTGATTTCATATGCGAAACCGGGGTCATTCTTTACTTTGCTAATCTCACGGATAAATTCAGCAAAGAAGGAAAACGGTGGAAAAGAAACATTATGGTGTTTCTTGTAATTCACTGCTTGTGTAGTCCACCTTTCTTGTATGCCATAAGGAAGTTTATTCACTATGGGAAGCACACCAGAAGACGAGTCATAATAGCCCAAAAGTGACTGGTATCTTTTATCTTCCTTGGCAGACTCAATTTCAGATAGAATATCAGACAACTCGTAGAGTTTCTTATTGTCCTTATTAGTCAGCTTCGGAAAGTCGGCTAATTTAGTTTTTAAGGCCGCCTCAACCATTTCTGGGCTACCATATCTCTCATCCAGACGCTCCCAGATTCTTTGTAGTCCTCTAGAAGGGTTGTTCACGTTTGATGCTCTGATGCTAAGTGCATGTTTGGAAGATTCAGGGCCTAACCATTTTACTAACAAGTCTATTTCTTCGTTAGTGGTAACCTGTAACTCTCTCATAACGCTGAGAAAACAGGCCTTCCAAACGGCATAAAATTCTGGTCGATCATTGTAGTTAGAAAGACGTGAAAGGAGCAATTTCTTTCTTCAGAAGAAAACGAGTCATCTCCGTACCGATAGACTGACTACTATATTCCTGTGGTTGAAGTGCTGCTGGAGCATAATCGACTTGTCCATTATTGGGGTGGTAGGCAGGTGCATCAGCATTCAACACAGTAGGTCGATGTGTAGATAAAGAAGCATTCTTATGCATCCCTGATTCGTGTGCTTGGTCCAAGTCTAAGCTTACACTAGATACACATTCTTGATCATAGTGGTTGACGCGCCGACAGATCTGTATCACAGGTTGTGGTGTCGGTATGAAATTTGGGAACATAAGTGGTGTAGGTGTGTAACTGACACTGTGGTGTACGCCTTGTTTAACACCACACTCATCGTAATCATGCTTGAAATGAGTATTTTCTGGCAGTTCTGTTTGTTGACTAACATAGTATCTAACACGTTCCATGGGTTCCTGAGGCTGAGAGACATCGAATTCACTTAGATTGGATTCATCACGGTCTTCACCAACCGACTGTAAAGCCTTTACTTCAGCTTCAGCTGCAGCAGCTTCCTTTTGATGTGCTAGAAGCTCCAGGTCAGCCTCCAGTTCTGCCTTTTTACTTACAAGAAATGCTTGCTGTTTACGTATCCCTGCTTCTTTCTCGGCGAATTCCACTCGTGCACGTGCGGCGTCAGCTTTAGCATGCTTCCTAGCAAGCACAGAACTGATGTTGGATGTAGTCGAACCGCTAGTTTTAGATTTTGCTGTGTTTATAGAGAAGTTAGAATGAAGTGAGCCGGATTCCAACGCATGTTGTTTGAAGGTGTGAAGTCGTTTTAAGGTATTTTCGACTATCATTTTATATGCTTGCACTAACTTAAAATGAGTTTTCAATTCTTTAAGGCTCTCCTGTGTGCTTGTTTTTGACAAAAAATCAAGGTATTCTGTGGACAGAGTACAATATTTGTCATAGCATTTGACTAGATCATTTTCTATTTTGCGTAAGGAATTTATATCACTGGGACGATCAGCGAATATTGCCAAAACATCTTCAATGTTCTTCCAAGCTTTCTCTAATTTGACATTATACTCGTCTCGGGTCGTCTCGTACATTTCCATGCCTTTGACAGTTAATGTTCTGATTCGCCTTTCGGTAGGCTGCGATGAAACTGCTTCAAGGTCTATATATTTTGAATCAATTGAATCCATTTACACAGATAACAGAACTTTGGTAAATGGGAAAAATAGAATCTGTATGATGTCAGAAAGTTATGCGACGAGAAGTTAATAACAAATCACAATAGTTTCCAAACGTGATGAATCCCGTAGAATATGTAGTAAACGTGTTATGTAGCTTGGACTGAATCACTGTTTCTTTCACATCATACAGACTAACAAATTAGCAAATTTTAATGACTTCATCTCACATTTCAAATTCTTGGCGACTGTAGGTAAATGGTTGCCCTGGTCAGATCCCAGTTCAGTAGTACAAGTGAACTTTTATCCTTAATTTAAAAGGAAGATGTATTCATTTAGCTTTCTCAACACATCAGAATATACTGTATAGGCGGCGACCGAATGTCAGCATCATGCGACTGTTGACGATTGTCCTGTGCCTGTAGTAATTCTCCGAATGTGTGTAAATGAAATGTGTAGCTATCTAGTGGTCTTGATGAACCAGTCAGCTGTAGCACTATCCCTGGGAAGAATTTTGCACGAAGTTACTGGACACAGTCTTTTTACTATACTGCCTTTTCTCTGAAGAAATTGCAGCTAGCGTAACCTGGCACTCTCCAGCATTCAAGACACAAAGCTCATGTTATGTTCAAATACTGTTTATTCTGTGCGAGAACTCTCATCGAAATTAGAGTGCACGTGCGTGTGCGTGTGCGTGTGCGTGTGCGTGATGTGATGTGGTAAAAAGACTGTGGTGAGCTTCAATTACAAAAAGAGCTGTGAAAGCACGCTCACACTCCCGCCGTCTAGGGAGTTACGTCTAGTAACACAAACGAAAACAAACAAAAAACTGATATTCATGAAGAAGAGTTTAAAAAAAGGGAGACAAATCTAAATGGTCACTTGACTGTTCTAACGGTAACAGCACAGTGTAACTATCGTGATTTCACAACGTCAGCCATAGTGTTTTCAATTCGACCCAGGATGGGTTGGAGTGTTTAAGGAAAGATGAGTTGCTGGAGCTTACAATCCATTATGTTCTTTTAGACGTAAACCATTCGTTGCTGAAACAGGAAATTAAAAACATTTTGATAAAATATTTAGTGGAAAAGTACAAGTTTGATACAAGTGTTTTGGGTTTGAATCCGTAAACGCGTATATTGCTCAGAAATGAAAGTGACATAATTAAAATAAACTAGATAGAAAGCGAATTAAAGAAACTTAAGTTTCCAAATAAAATGAAATGATAAAAATCTAAAGTCTAGAAGAATAGAGATACACATGCAATTTCAGAAAGGAGAAAAGAAATTCAAATTCAAGGCAATAAAGAAGAAAGAGAAGAAATGTAAATGAAAATGCAATTGTAGGAAGAAGAAAGAGAAAGAGACATTCAAATTAAGAAGGAAGAAAGAGAAGGGACGATCGGCAAATGAATATGCAAATTTAAATCGGAGATTGTGAACGAGAACATATACAAATGAAATTGCAGATACAACAAGAAATAGAGCTAAACTATAAAAAGATAGAGAAAATTTGAAGAAAAAACAAGAAATTCAATTAAGATTAAAAGAATTAGAACTGGTTAGAAGAAAGCACGGCTGTATTATTACAGAGCGTGTCTATTGGCAAACCTCGTGAAGTTTATACTTCAACTACAGTAGAAGCATGTATTAATTATGATTTGCTTAAGGAATGTATCTTGAAAAGAAGGGTTATGAGTTGGTACCTGAGGTATTTCGACAAAGGTTTAGGAATGGCGGAGAAAGAAGAATTTTTTTTGTGCCAAACTCATGTTGAATTTGCTTGGATGAAAATAACAGTTATTTAACAAATTATGTAGATAGTTTAAAGAGCAATAAAGATTATGACAAAATTAGACAACTCATGTTAGTCGAAGAGTTCTAGAATTGATTCCATAGTGATACCAAGATGTAAATTCAGGAACATAAAAGGTTGGAACATTGGAAGTTTCTAATCGTACAGATGTCGTGTATTTCTTGACTCACGAAGTTTCATCTGTCAGTAAGTCTTCCTCTCAACAGGATGTTAGTAAAAAAAACATGTCATTCTCATATGAGTACTTATAAATCTAAATCTGGTACAACTTATAGGAATCAAACGTTTGATAAAACTGATCAGAATTCCTAATCTCTTCCTACGTGTAGTTATTGCTATGTGCACTTTTTGTTATTTCTGATTGCTCTAAATTAATATTAAAGAAAATAATAAAGATAGAGCATTTCCCTATGCTCTTGATATTTGTTGGGTCAAACAAACCCCAGTCTGACTTTATTATAGAGACTTATGAACCATTTATATTTATGTTATTATCAGGCACTTTATCTTTTTCTGAGGAGTCTTCTTCTAGCGAAACTGTTCTTAATCAAGGAGTAGAGTGCGGTTTTGTTTTACTATTCCTCTTCATTATGTAAATTTGTCAGACTTAGGTTCATGACCTGTGACAGTCCGAACGATGTTTTCTTTGCTCATCAAAGGTGTTCATTTATTGCTAGGCAGTGACATAGCGACATATAATGTTATGGTTTATTCACTTGTAACTAACAAGCATTGTTTGGATCAAAAGGTTGATCTTTTGAACATAAAATCTTTGATCTACTGTTGTGTGCATTTATTAGAGCTAGCTCAAAAGAGCTATTGCGAATCAAGTCGATCAGGCAATTATTACTTCAGCTGACACATTTATTTGTCAGTCTTTGATTATTGTGATCCTCTTTTCACCACTCATTCTCTCAATTCAAATCAGTGTGACAAACCACAATTGTCTAGCAAGAACAAGATTTTGAGATCTGATGTTTGCTTCAGACAGCTTAAAGCAAAACTGATTCGGCAACCTTCTCTTTTGTGGTCATTCTGGAAAATAGAGACCACATAAGGTACCTGCTGGTAAAGCGTGGCCAGTGAGCATAAGTTGTTTATAAGTCGTATAGACATCATATTCTTAGTCTACCCATGAAACGCCCTTGACATCTAGGAGTCAGTACGACGAATCAAATGATCTTAAAGCATTTTTATTGACCGATAATAAAAAATTGATGTTTCAAAATACTGTGTGTTGCCATGCCTATCAAATGGCAGGTGTTACTCCTTTTGAACCGTTTTTGGACATCCTGTCTGTGGACCATTACATTTGTTAAATAAAACCTTCTTTCAACAGAGGATTCAGAGATAAATGTTTTTGACTGTGTCTTTGATTTAAAACAAATAAGTTGTTAACGGCTTGCGATGTAGCAAGAAACAATCTTCACTCAGCCCAACCGAAAATGAAACTGGGTATGACAAAACTACAACGGAAAACTTTTTGAACCTTGTGATAAAGTTCTAGCTATCTTGCCCATGCATCAAATCCTCTTCAGGCTGGGTATTACTATATTTATGCACACAAAAACATAAAAAATAAACGTCTTAATCTATATCTTCAACACTCCTGTTATGCGGAAACAGAAACAACTGTCCTATAAACATGTTAAAGGAGTGTATTGATAGTGTATGTGGACATGTTTTATGTTGTAAGTAGATATTATCTGAGAAGTAAAATATTTCTTTGGATTGTTCAGTATAAATAGAACGCCCTCTATTTGTTAATATAATATTATTTTGGATCCATGGTTAATTATTACTCAAAGGAGTTCTGGACAATTCATTTTGAAAACATCATGATTCTTGGCGGACCAATACATTTACAGTTCGGAAATTTATATTTAACTTTTCATTATTTTAGACTTTGATAGAACTATTTAGTGATTATTTTAGATTCACTTCATAATACTGTTAGTTCCTATCATATTTTCATTTAGACCTTTGATAATTAAAATATTTGCCAAGTTTTACAAACTTTTCTAGTCTTGCTTCTTCCTATTACTTAGTTTATTGCCATGCTCATTTGGTTTTCATAAACAAATCTTCAGTAAACGGAGCGTCTTCCAAACATACAGCTGTGTCAATAAGTTCTGACGTCAGTATTTGATTGGTCCATTACGGTAGTTTGAATAAGATATAACAGTAAAATCACAATCATCTGTTCTCAGTTGTCAAATACGTTGTAAAATAGGTTATATATCTATTGGATTTCTTAATATTTTCCAGATGATGAATGAATATTGACTGTAAGTTAACATTGCATAAGATTCAGGCTGTAATACACAATTTTTAAAAATTCAAATAAATAATTCTAAATATTGGAAGGATTCTTGAAAAAGCTACAATAAAACAGCATTCACGAGCCAGACGGAAAACGATACAAATAAATCCAGGAGTAACATGAAAAAGCATCAAAGACAAAATTGCAAGTTTGTTTCTCCAACACAGTTTTTAACGAACTGACAAGATTTAGACAGTTTTCAAACGAGTATTAAAACTTTAATGAAATAATCAATCATGACAACCAAACAATCATATGCAAGTTATCTCAGTTATGTTTTGCTATGTTGAAACGACAGGAATTTTGTTAAGATGAAAACCGTGTTTTGTAATGCATTTTTATGAACTATCATCGAAGGTTCCCATTCTTTTGCAATCCGGTCTTTCAGTTTCGTTTTCATTAGAAAATGGAGATCTTTCTTAAATACGTGAAGAAGAAAAAAATTAAATATGCACTGAAAAAGTAAGCTGCCGTATAACTGCATTCTTGTAACCATAGATCACTACAACAGAACAACGTGAACTGTATCATTTGTTTGTCACCATATAGCAACCACAATTAAACAACGCGGCGTTCCTTTCATCAGAGATTATATTTGTGTACTTAATCATACGTAGTAAAACTGACTTGTTACACATACGAGTTATGGCTATATTACCCGTATGTTTACATTGCTTGTTTCTTGTTGAACTTCAGAACCGAAAATAGCACAGCTTATTTCGTACAATATTTGTCAGACCACTCTCAGATGACACAGATGATTGTAAAGATAATATGTATTTTTATTGATGGCTGATGTTTGTAAATCTTGTTCATGATACTTGAATTATCTGTTTGTATTTCTATACATCAGTAGACTGCCATAAGAAATGAATTCGTCTATATTGGCGAGCATTTCTCTGTAATGTTGTTGTAGGGTTTAACGCCATTTTTCAGCACACTATAGGCTATACATGGCGGCCAGTAATATTGGTGGAGGAAGAACCCGGAAAACCCCCGGAAAGAACCACCGACCCACGAGATGCTACTGGCAAGTTTTCTCACATAACTACATTAGCCGAATTTTAGACTCGAACCCACGCAGACAGAGGTGAGACGGCGGTGATCCGTAACTGAAAGCGCTTTAGACCACTCGGCCACTCGGGGCCTCCACCCCGAAATGAATTATCTGTCTCATGTAGTTTTTATTATTTATATTAGGCATTAGACTATACATGGCAGCCAGTATAAATGTTGAAGGAAGAACACATGGCAATAAAAACAACCAGTAAGACCCACCAACCCACGGGAATTTGCTGGCAATCTGACTCTCATACTCACATTGGCCAACCGCAGGACTCGAACCCCCAAGGAGGTGGAACAAGTTGAACAGTGTTCATAAAATATGAGAAGTCGAAAATTTAAAGAATTTAGTCCATAAAAAACGCTATGTTTGTATCATAATTAAACTCGAGTGAAAAATTTGAATACTTTAGTTACTGTCTTCGAAACCTGTAAAGCAACCAATAGAACCAGTTTGATTAAGTCAGGTAGATATGCTAGGTGTATTTGATGAGATGAACTAGCATTATTGTTTAATAAAGGGTATGTCAGAATATCATCTCAAGTTAATAAATATACAAGCATTAATTTGTTCCTAATTATCTTTTACAGGAATACTAAAGATTATGTAGTATAATATGTATCACAACAGACATAAAGTATATTCTATATTTCAATTGAAAATTACCGTGTCGGTGTCCTAAAAGGTTAAAACGTCAGCATCAGATGCGAGAAGTCGCTGGTTCGAACACGGCCTAGTCATACCACAGGCATAAAAAGGGTACTAGCAGCTGCCTCGCTTGACTCTAAACATTAAGAGGTAAGGGTTAGGACTGGTGGGTCTGGTGTCAGGAAAATGTGACTGCGTGGGACATCATGTTAAATATCTGAGGCATGCTCGATACCACTATAAAATGTCAAACTGCAGACATAGTGATATGACTGAAACGTTAAAGCTACATTAACTCTCTCTCTCTCTCTCTCTCTCTCTCTCTCTCTCTCTCTCTCTCTCTCTCTCTCTCTCTTTAAAGTATTTTGTAACCAAAACATGTCAGTCAACAAAACTTGAATACATCATGAATAATAAAAACACCAAAGCACAAACCATAAGGGTTTCTTCTCTACATTAAATTATTTCTCATGTTTCTTACGTCTGTGGTTTACAGGGTAGCAAACTGCAAAACTAAATGTATCCGTAATTGCAATGGCAGTGATTGGGAGATGTGTCCACTTGGTCAACCTGGAAAAGGACATTAAGAAAGGAAAAAGCGAGCAGACGACGTGAATCCACGAACTGTAATGAAAGAGAGAATGACCACCTAACAGGGAAATACATAAGTCACACACATCCAGACGGTAATTTAAATTACAAACATTCTAAATATATAACTATAATTATTCAAAATTTGGATGGATACGATTCTCGTCTAGTTATCATGTTCTGAATAGAAAATATTGATTATAAATTTATAATAATCAAAATGTATCAACAATACCAAATAACTACGGGTAGAACATCTCGTTTAGTAAGGAGTTTATATTCAATAGATTTGAAATAAAAGTCAAAGAAGTTTTAACAAAAGCAATAATGATATTCATAAATAGCTATACATTTATGAACCAATTACAATAAAATCGAAATTGTGAGAAAATTTAAGACACAATGAAATATGTTTTATGAGTCGATGACTGTTTTAGCTGAAGCCAGGATGAAGCCAAACAAATGAGAAACTATATCTATCAGTACTAATTCATGGATGCCTTTGAAGTCCAAATGGAATCAAATTACCACCAACAAAAACAAATTACTCAAAAACTCACTGGATCAGGAAATGGTGGCGTGATTATGATTGTGTTAATAATATCATGAAACATTTCTATTTGAATTCACTTTGTGCTTTACAGGACTACTTCGTAAATGAAGTATTAAATATTAAAGTTACGTGACATTTCTGTACGAATTTAAAATTGTACATATTGTACATAATTATAAGCAAGGTTAGGCAAATATTTTAGTGCACCTGGACTAGCCAATGATGCTAGTTTGAAAACACTTGGACTAGCTCATGATGCTAGTTTGAAAGCACATTGACTAGCCCATGACACTAGGTTTGAAACACATAGAATAGCCCATGATGTTAGTTTGACAATAAATGGATGAGTACATGATGTAAGTTTAAACACAAATGGACTAGCTCATGATGCTAGTTTTAAAAAACATTGACTACCAAATGATGATAGTTCGAAAACACATTGAAATACACGTGAGACTAGTTTTAAACAACCTAAACTATCCCATGATACTATCTTGAACTTACATGGATTAGCTCATGACACTAGTTTGAAAACATATGGACTAGCCAATGACACTAGTTTAGAAGCACATGGACTAGCCCATGACACAAGTTTGAAAACACACGGACTAGCCCATGACATTAGTTTGAAAACACATGGACTAATCAATGACACTAGTTTGAAAACACATGGACTAGCCCATGACACTAGTTTGAAAACACATGGACTAACCCATGACACTAGTTTGAAAACACATGGACTAACCCATGACACTAGTTTGAAAACACATGGACTAGCCTATGACACTAGCTTGAAAGCACATGGACTAGCCTATGACACTAGTTTGAAAACACATGGACTAACCCATGACACTAGTTTGAAAACACATGGACTAACCCATGACACTAGTTTGAAAACGCATGGACTAGCCTATGACACTAGTTTGAAAACACATGGACTAGCCCATGACACTAGTATGAAAACACATTGACTAGCCTATGACACTAGTTTGAAAACTCATGGACTAACCAATGACACTAGTTTGAAAACACATGGACTAGCCTATCACACTAGTTTGAAAACACATGGACTAGTCTATGACACTAGCTTGAAAATACATGGACTAGCCAATGACACTAGTTTGAAAACACATGGACTAGCCTATGACACTAGTTTGAAAACACATGGACTAGCCTATGACACTAGTTTAAAAACACATGGACTAACCCATGACACTAGTTTGAAAACGCATGGACTAGCCCATGACACTAGTTTGAAAACACATGGACTAACTCATGACACTAGTTTGAAAACGCATGGACTAGCCTATGACACTAGTTTGAAAACACATGGAGTAACCCATGCCACTAGTTTGAAAACACATGGACTAGCCTATGACACTAGTTTGAAAACACATGGACTAACCCATGACACTAGTTTGAAAACACATGGACTAACCCATGACACTAGTTTGAAAACACATGGACTAGCCTATGACACTAGTTTGAAAACACATGGACTAGCCTATGACACTAGTTTGAAAACACATGGACTGGCCTATGACACTAGTTTGAAAACACATGGACTAACCCATGACATTAGTTTGAAAACGCATTACTTTGATGATTGAATTTGGGATTAGAAGAAGAATCAACACATCCCACAGATTTGACTTCAAACTGTAATTAGTGTGTGAAATTTAACTTGATATAAGCGAAACAAGCAATGTGTCTTTTTATCCACGCAAGCATTTGTATTTGCTTGTTAAATAATCGCAGTCTATAGCTTTGCCTTGAAAAATGTGTCTCGTACGGATACGGCATGCATTTGTTGAGTTTCGTCATTCTCCGTGAATACAACAGTGCTTGTATTTTCAGTCTTAATTCGTCATACTATATAGTAGCGATCTTGTCCAACACGTTGCAAAATATATGTATGCAGACAGCATCTCTATCAGCATTGCAACATTTATAAATTGACTTGGAGTGCAAACAAAACTCTGATGGAATGTATTGATGTGTCTGAATTGTCCATTCCAAATATGTTTAATTCATGCCACTATTACAATGTGTGGTGCGCAGTATGGACACAAGGCATGTGTTAAAATATCTCCAAAACAACACTATACAATATACGGAACTTTATAACTGATTCTGATAGCAGGTAAAAATGACAATTGGCGCCTTTTCCGGCTTCATATCTAAGGAGTCGTCTACATAGCAACATAGTCATATGTGTTTTTAAAATATTAAATAATTTTATCGAGGATATATTTTTTCCATCATAATTGATTTTTGGGTCATAAGATCACTTTGAACAGATCTTTTTTTTTTCCAGCGCAATGCGCGTAATGGTACATATGCTCTGCGACTCTTCTCGGAAATATTTGTCGGCTAGACTATAGAGTTGAATTTCATGTGCCCAAAGAAAAAGATATGTCTTTACTTTATGACGTATATATTTGGTGCTGTACCCCTTCTGATCTATGTAAAGTACTTTTCTTGTGGCCAAGAAACAAAATTACATTTAGCCTTATGACTTACAGTTCACTTTCTTCCATGCACCTAATGCAATAACATTTTAATGTGCCCCTTCCGCCACTGCGCAGAAAAATATACTGTCAGTAAGTATGTGCTCACAAATTCACATTACCGAAACTAATTTTTCGAATTTTAACATGACCAATCACGTGTACACATATCTAAATTTCTTTAATGCGATATAAGCAAAACGATTAGGTATCGAAGCACATCATCATAAACTATACCGATGATTTATATCATGTTGACATAAAAACAAAAAGTACTTGTACATACCGGTGGAAAATATCGAGTTGAATGACCCAGTCTCGAGATCAGTGTTCAGAAACGGAAGTGCTGATGTAGAAAGGCCATATACATTAATCTTTTTGGACCATTATCTTTGTTTTGAACCAATTTTAAAATTATTAAAATATTATTAAGTGCACACTCAGAAGGGTAGTATTCGCATAGGGGTCATTTGCTTAATTTAATACGATCGTAAACTAAGATGGTTTTGCTATCTATGTCTGACGTATTTGTTTTCTTTCTTTTGTTGGTTGACATCTCATGATTTATCTAAAGTTTCCACTCTAAGTCTATGCATCCTTTATTTGAATGCATAAATCATTTTGCGGTTCTTATTTAGTGTATATTTTTCATTTCATATGTTTATGCAAATATATTTAATTGTTTTATCATATAAAAACTGAAATATGTAATCGTCAAAATATTCAGAACACCAAAATCAAGTTACTACCTGAATCAGCAAATATGGTTTATGTCCGGTATTCCTTTGCAACGATAAGCTAGAACATGGAACAGAAAAACACTGTGGACCAAAACTTACACAAATGTCATGAGACCCAGTGAATGGTCAAGATAATGAGACGTTTTACTAATTGTGAAAAACATCCCAATATTTGCTACTAATGACGATTTCGGACTGATTCATTTCAAAACATACCATCTGACAATTAACCCTTCTGAAGCATGACTATTGATGATGAAAACAAATTGTCGATTAAATCATTTTGTAAATTTGCTTCTGTACGGTCATAATATGTGTGTATTTGACCATAAGAATATTTTATTTGTAAGCTATATATCAAATACAGATGGGAATAATCATTATTGGAGAATAATTGAATGATTTAAATGTGAAATCTATTGTAGCAATTATAACATTTAGAGTGTACATTTATATGACGTTACAAATTGACAATTTTAAATATTTGAAAACGACAATATCTATATAATGTCAAAAGTAAGTCTAACTCAAGAATGATAGGAAAAAAATAGGTCCATAATATCTTAACCAGGGTAATATTTAGATCGCTCTATATTAATATCACCAGACTGTGACACTATTGCAAAAATTTTGAAGGCCGATCTTAATCACATTAAACTTAAAATAGGACCGTTTTTTTGATTTTGTGTCTGAGATTGAAAATTCAATATAATTTAAATTTCATGGTCCTGACGAAAACCATTATCTTGATCTACCTGTCAATACTTACAAACTTTTAAATGGAAGTACTCGTTATTCACCTAGTAAAATGGAATTCGTCATAAAAAGATATTTTATTCATGAGACACATTTATTTGGTGAATCGTTTTTGTTGTTATTGGTTATTCTTCTACAGCATTTTATTTTATTTATCACTAAACTATTACTCCTTTACTTTGTAGAGTTTCATGTTAATTCATTCTTTGTTGGATAATTTCTAATTTATTCTGCTAGTGCCGCCACTGAACTTGTATGCATAATTCTTGTCCTTAAGTAACTACGTCTTGTCCAAAACCCATCGATGCTTTTAACTAAAGGCAAAAGATTATTGAAACGATAAAAAAAGCTGCTTATTGATCGGCGTCTAAGACATTGATTTATGGCTTGATATTTGTTTTATCTGCACTTCACTGATACATTTATAGCAATGTTGTGCTTGTCTGACGCACGGATCACTAGGATCTCATTAATCATTGTTAATAAGCTCGACTAATGACTTTCAGTGTATGTTACCCATTTATATTTACCACTTAACGAACTCATTTTATGAAACAATGCCTTTTTTTAATATGACACAGCTTAGCTATCTTCCTTTAAAACCGGTATGGTATTATAAAAAATGGAGACAATAGAGTAATGTCTGTTTCTCTGTCATGAGAATGTGAGTCAGACCATGGTTGGCTTATTTATGCTGTCATGTCTTCAGATTGCGTATACTAATAACATGGATCTATAATTGTAATTTAACCACCAAATGAAAGACTAGGAAGAACAGGATTTCAGTACCCAAAGAAACATTTTGTTAGAATAATATTGCTCTATGAACGCGTTTTAAAAAAATAAATTTTGAGATAAAGAAAAAACGTTTTTTTTTTATTAAAAAAATCCCATTTCTATCTCTTTTTTATTCTTCACTTCTTTTTATTTTCCCCCATTACCATTTGACATATGTATGAAATTTATGGATTACCACCATTACTCGTCTGGTATTTTCATTAAATCATCACTGTACAACACACGAAATCTTGACCTCAAAACTAGTTGCAGCCGAGACACGAATCACAGTCCACTCTGTAATGGTTGTCCTACATGTACAATACTGATAGTAAGATACTTGTTAGCCTGTTACATTTGCAAGCTAAGAAACTATAACAATTGTCCTTCATACGGGCACGTACATCACTAATAGCAAGGGCCCGTAGGCTTATCAATTACATGCTAGGAAACTAACAATAGATCATAACTTTGACACACTGTTTGAAGCCAATATTGATTTTCTTGCTTCCATTTAATCTGTTTTCCATCCATTATTTGGTCGGAATATTTCAATTTTCATAACTGTGCAATTACTGGACCGAGCAAACAAAACACACATATGCCAGCAACGCAGTGAGGCAGCTGATTCAATTAGTCGTTGTAATTGCCGTACGAAAATATTCAGTTTCATTCCTAATGTTCCAGTGATATTAAAAACACTCAAATACATCCAACGAAGTTTGAAATTCTACCAGATTTGCATTATACCCATTCAAGAAAAATGTCATCAACTGGCATCCGATTCTTCACGGATGAAAACAATTGTTACTCCATGCATGAATGTTTAGTTTAAAATGAGTCACAAAGATTGGTACGTTCCTTGCTCACGACACAAAATTCAGGAATTTCAAATTTCTATTTAAAATCAACAATAGAACTGCTTCATGTAAAGCCAGCTGTTTGATAAAATCTACTTCAGTGGAAGTGAAGAGCTGCATATTGCAACATCTAAAACACTTTAAAAGTGCAAGCGTTTGTGCACTGGATCAAATGATTGGATCACGTCGAGGTATTGACTTGCAGATAACGCAGATAACCCCCAACGAAATTGCATTTATGAATATAAATTAAGACAAAAACATTCAGTAGTCGTGAACTGGTATACAGTTAGGATGACGGAGCGATAATTTCCATCCTTTACTTTTTTCTGAGATCAATATAATGATTTTTATTTATTTTCCGAAGCCGAAATAACGTTTACGAAACCAAATATATGACCAACATTTCTTGCCTAAACCGAAAGTCTAAATTATTTATTATCGTTCATAAATATAGATGAACTGAGAAAAGTGTCTCAAACGGCATGCATTTCATTTTTTCTCCCCACACAATAACACTGTATTCTGTCTACTACAATTTATGATGACAGGTATCGCTTACTGTTTGTTCGTCCGGTAGCTACCTGCAGTTGTGTTGTCGTTGACATATAAACGACTGCGAAACAATAAAATTAGCATGTCATTAACCTCTGTCATAAAAGATTAGATCAAAATTGATTTTGTTTCACACGAGGCTACTGAAATTTATATCTGAAATATTAAGGATGTATCTTCGCTCAACATGTTGCGTTGAAAGTGTCAAATACGTGATATGTATGTTGATCCTGAATATGTAACAATGATTAAAGACATTCACATGACGGATTTTTGTTTCTTTAAGATCGAGTATGATCTAGTTCGCTTCTCTTACCAGCCACTCTATCAGCCTTATCCCTAATTAGGTTAACAACCAATCTACTATCCTTATCCCTTACTTAGGTAACCAACCACTATATCATACTTATCCCCTAACTGGGTTACAAACCACTCTATCATTCTTATCTTAAAACTAGGTTACCAACCACTCTATCAACCTTAACTCATAATTAGGTAACCAACCACTCCGTCAACCTTATCTCAATTTTAGGTAATCATTCACTTTATCCTTTATCCTATAATTAGGTGACCAACCACTCTGTCAACCTTATCCCATTTTAGGTAACTAACTACTCTATCCTTTATCCTATAATAAGGTAACCAACCACTCTTTGGCCTTACCACATAATTAGGTAGCCAGCCATTATATCTGCCTTATCCCATGGCATCATCATAGCTAGTGAGAGTTGAGTGTTTCATAATTATGGAATGGAGCGGTGTTTACGTTACTCGAGTAAATCATGCAACAGTCTTTGAATCACTTACAATCAGGATGAGAGATAGAGTGAATGACATACATTTATGATGGGAGATAGAGTAAATGACATATATTTAGGATGGGAGATAGAGTGAATGACATATATTTAGGATGGGAGAGAGAGTGAATGACATGCATTTAGGATGGGAGAGAGAGTGAATGACATGCATTTAGGATGGGAGATAGAGTGAATGACATGCATTTAGGATGGGAGATAAAGTGAATGACATATATTTAGGATGGGAGAGAGAGTGAATGACATGCATTTAGGATGGGAGATAGAGTGAATGACATGCATTTAGGATGGGAGATAGAGTGAATGACATGCATTTAGGATGGGAGATAAAGTGAATGACATATATTTAGGATGGGAGAGAGAGAGAGTGAATGACATGCATTTAGGATGGGAGATAGAGTGAATGACATGCATTTAGGATGGGAGATAGAGTGAATGACATGCATTTAGGATGGGAGATAAAGTGAATGACATATATTTAGGATGGGAGAGAGAGTGAATGACATGCATTTAGGATGGGAGATAGAGTGAATGACATGCATTTATGATGGGAGATAGAGTGAATGACATATATTTAGGATGGGAGAGAGAGTGAATGACATATATTTAGGATGGGAGAGAGAGTGAATGACATATATTTAGGATGGGAGATAAAGTAAATGACATATATTTAGGATGGGAGATTAAGTAAATGACATACATTTATGATGGGAGATAGAGTAAATGACATATTTAGGATGGGAGAGAGAGTGAATGACATGCATTTAGGATGGGAGATAGAGTGAATGACATGCATTTAGGATGGGAGATAGAGTGAATGACATGCATTTAGGATGGGAGATAGAGTGAATGACATACATTTATGATGGGAGATAGAGTGAATGACATATATTTAGGATGGGAGAGAGAGTGAATGACATATATTTAGGATGGGAGAGAGAGTGAATGACATATATTTAGGATGGGAGATAAAGTAAATGACATATATTTAGGATGGGAGATTAAGTAAATGACATACATTTATGATGGGAGATAGAGTAAATGACATATATTTAGGATGGGAGAGAGAGTGAATGACATGCATTTAGGATGGGAGATAGAGTGAATGACATGCATTTAGGATGGGAGATAAAGTGAATGACATACATTTATGATGGGAGATAGAGTGAATGACATATATTTAGGATGGGAGAGAGAGTGAATGACATGCATTTAGGATGGGAGATAGAGTGAATGACATACATTTATGATGGGAGATAGAGTGAATGACATATATTTAGGATGGGAGAGAGAGTGAATGACATGCATTTAGGATGGGAGATAAAGTGAATGACATACATTTATGATGGGAGATAGAGTGAATGACATATATTTATGATGGGAGATAGAGTGAATGACATGCATTTAGGATGGGAGATAGAGTGAATGACATACATTTATGATGGGAGATAGAGTGAATGACATATATTTAGGATGGGAGAGAGAGAGAGTGAATGACATATATTTAGGATGGGAGAGAGAGTGAATGACATATTTAGGATGGGAGATTAAGTAAATGACATACATTTATGATGGGAGATAGAGTAAATGACATATATTTAGGATGGGAGAGAGAGTGAATCACATGCATTTAGGATGGGAGATAGAGTGAATGACATGCATTTAGGATGGGAGATAAAGTGAATGACATACATTTATGATGAGAGAATTTACATTCTTAATATATATTTATCTCACACAAACACTGACCTCCAATGTGTACATTATATGGACGTGGCCGCATTTTGAATCTGCGTAGTTAATTTTATGCAGATGAGCGTTGTCTTTGAAACCGTCGGAGTTCAGCTAGCTGAGTTTCAGACACAATAAAATGGATTTTTAGTACGTACAATCGTGATGAAAAGTGCACCAAAGTCATGTGAACTTGATCCAATTCCAACATTACTACTGCTTAAGTACTTAGACCCAATATTGCCTTCACGAATTGATGTTTTTAATACCTCTCTCTCATCCAGGTAATTTCCATCATTTTTAAAAACTGCCATTGTAAAGCTTCTGCTGAAGAAATCAACACTCGACCAGAACGATTTCAAGAACTACCGCTCAGTTTCTCTCATTCACATGAAATAAAATCTTTCTAAAAAGATTTTCTAACCCAACTTGTATCTCATCTGAATTCAAACAGTCTTTTCCAGCAATGTACAGTCTGCATATCACCCTTGCCACAGTACTGAAACTAAACTTCTGAAAGTAGTTAATAACATTCTCTCTGCTTTGGCAAGCGGAAAGATTACAGTCCTCACTCTCTTTGATTTGTCTGCAGAATTTGACAAAATATACCATGATATATTTCTTCACCGTCTCCAGCATGAATTTGGCATTCATGATACAGCCTTACTGTTCAAGTCCTACATGGTCAACAGGACACAAATGGTGTCCGTATATGGAATACACTCCAGCCACTTGATCTATGGTGTGGTGTTCCCAAAGGTATGTTATTGAACCTGTTCTATTCATGATATACACTAAGCCGCTCTCAAGTATCATAAATTATCATCCAGTGCCTCACCAATCGTACTTTCATGACACCCAAATATAAAATCTAGCCACCCAACTGAAGTTGATGCTATCATTCAAGGTCCATTTATGATGTGAAATCATGGAAGACATGTAACAAGGTGTAGATGAATGATGATAAAACTGGGGCCACTCTGATCACAACAAAAAGACTTTCTCATTCATATCCTTTATCTAAAATAATATCAGCAACACAAACATTAAATTCACGCAGTCAGTACTACACCCAGGAATTACTCTGGACAGTACTCTCAGATTGCACCAACATGTCATGAACATATGCAACGCTGCATATGATGAACTAAGACGCATCAGCTCCATTCGCAAATACCTTTCAGTTGATGCCACTAAAATACTTGTGTGTAAATTAGTACTTTCAAGACTGGACTATTGTAACTCAATTCTTTCTGGTTCGTCTCAACATCTACTCCAGAAACTTCAAAACACAACTGTTTGGATCTTCTTTGGAGTACCACGATCAGAACCCACCTCCCAGCTGTTCTGTACCCTACATTGGCTATCCATTCAATCCAGAATCAAATACAAAATTTGTTCTCTGTGCTACGTGTCACTGAAGGATCTCAGCAATGTGTACACACCAGCAAGATACTTACGTTCCTCTTCTGACAATCGTACACTCATTATTACCACTATGAAAACAAAGTCAAATGGGCAACTTTCTTTTGCATAATAGGGCCCAACAACATAGAACGAATTGCCCACTGAAATTATACACAAGGACACAGTGATCCCATTCAAGAGTGCACTTAAAACTCGCCTTTATTTGACTGCAAGAACAAACTTAAAGACCTAATAATGTTTCCTACCTTAAATATTTTTGCAGCATGTTTTAAGTTTTTTAATATCATGGTGTTTCATTTTGCAATCAAATCATTAAATAAGTTTTTTTCTTTAAATGTTATATGTGTTTTCTAATGTTGTAAAGAACTTAGAGAGTCTAGAAATTAGGAGCTGTAGAAAGTCATTATTATTATTAATATTTTTATTATTATTATTATTATTATTATTATTATTATTATTATTATTATTATTATTATTATTATGTTCGTAAAGCATACCATCGATAACATCCCCGTAAAATATTTCCTATTTTGAAATTCCTACTGTATCACCGATTTCAGATGTATATGTTGTTAGGTAACCTAACAGGTTGATCAATTCTTTTGACACGAATTTTCCTTGCTTACACTGAAGTCAATAATCTGGAAAGCTCTATACCTGCTTATTATGGGGGTTATAATATTTTTTCTGGATTTCTAAAACTATTAGTTTACCCATATATAACAGTTTTCTACCACAGAAAGTACTATTTTATTTTCTGCTTTTTTCCCTATTATTTCAAAATTTTAACACTACTTGTCTGTAATCTAAAATTAGAAATATACCATTGCATTATGGGTTTTATTCCTCCACAATGCCGCACCTTAGCTTATTAGGGGCCCCGAGTGGCCGAGTGGTCTAAACCGCTCTCCGTTACGGATCACTGCCATCTCATCTCTTTCTGCGTGGGTTCGAGTCTCAGATTCGGCCAATGTGGGTATGTGAGAAAGCTTGTCAGTAGGTCATCGTGGGTCGGTGGTTCTTTCAAGGGGGTTTCCCGGGTACTTAATCCACCATTAATACTGGCCGCCATGTATAGCCTATCGTGTGATGAAAAATGGCGTTAAATCCTACAATAACAACAATCTTAGCTTATAACGCACGCTTATATATTGATCATTACTGTAAATAGTTGAAACATCATTAAGCTATCGCAAAAGTGTGCGGTAATTAGAAATGGTTGACGTAATTTTAAGTCTTTTTTTTATAGTTCCTGTGAGCTATATTTGTTAGTATTATACGTTTTTTAGGATAAAACAATTCCCCAAACTTTGCAGCTATGGTTTTTTACTTTTTGTCAGAAATCACTGTTGTGTCGCTCCACATTTAATGTGAACTCATTCTTTATGGCGCAGAGTAAATATTCCATGTTCTATTATCTTGCGAAAAATTAGATTATTGAGGAAAGTAAAGAACATTTTTAAAAGTTCTGAAATGGATTCGACGAAAGCTGTTCGATGTGATGGACGAGGGTGTGGGCACAACGTTCTTATTGTCATTTTCATCATCTTCTTAGTCTATTATATTCATTGGAATTAAAAGAAAATCAAATAATCGAATAGTTGACATTATTCAAATAATACAGAGGCTTCAAAACAAACAGATACTGAAATAGTACGGATAGAACATTGTCAGTATTATGTTAAACAAGGATATTGTACACAGAAATAATATCTGACAGTATGGTATTATTGCTTGTGATATTATTTTCATTTATTACGATTTGGTGAGGTATGCCGAGGTAGTTGTAACGCATGAATAATTAATACTGACTGGTGATTTAGGTATCCACGCATAATGTTCATCTCTGTGAAAACTGTTTAATGAATGCAGTCTTGCTTGCGTCGTTATGTATGATCTTTCAGAAAATACAAGTTATTATTCTGTGTTCGCCAATTTGCTTAACCGTCTGACTATGTAGTTTTCTTTTAATAGAAAAAATACCGTCGAGTCTGACTTTTTGAATAATTTATGATGACAGTCACGGAAAGTTAATTTTCAATAGAAATCCTGGAATATTAATTTCTGAAAACGTATTTTATTTTTATTTGCTGCTATGGTTCGTGGGATTCACGCACTTGAGAAAAGATTGTACTCTATGAAACATCACTGTCAGTGTACCTAGTATTCTTTGCATCCTGTGTTATCGTAAGACATTATTATTACAGGTCATCTCAGTCATCAGACGTTTTGCTGTTTTTCGGAACAGAGCACCTCTAATTAGTTATTATGGGACTGCGGATCTCCAAAACTTAAGATTTGACAGCGGAAGTGCTCCAAAAGGCTTATGCAAATTTACGATTTAAAAAACAAACAACAGATTTATTAATTAATAATTTTACTTGGTTTAACTTGCAATTAAGAAATAGACTGACCTTGACTTGTCATGCCCAAAAAATAATAAAGTATAGGAGTCAAGTGTTTGAAAGGCTTTTTTTTAAAAAAAAAAACTCTTAACATACATGTTAGCCTAGGTGGTCGGCGTACGGTACACTGACAGTGATGTTTCATAGAGTATAATCTTTTGTCACGTGCGCGAATCCCACGAACCCGAGCAGCAAAATTGGATTGTAAATCGTTAGGTAGGACACGCGCTTACATATCAGCCATGGTGCTGCGTGCAGGCCAACCAGTCTGGCTGTGCCAAGGTTTTCTCTCTTTAAAAATCACTTGTGAAAGTCATATATCGTGATGTATTAATCACAACCTGACGTAACAATCCTGGACATGTTAGCGATATAAATTTCCGTTTTATCCAGTACTTGACCTCATACTACCAAATCCATAAACAATACTTCACCACTGATTGAATCAAGATACCGATTCAGAGGGACTCGTGTTTTATGATCTCTTCATTTAAGAGTGTTTTAATAGGAAGTGTCACCCGGTGAATTTCCAAAGTCGACTGAAACATCGCAGTGTTATTCATTTCCATCGATCAATCTGCATCATACATAAACATCATACGAAAAACATTTCCATAGAAAGTAAGGTAGACCCATATTTTCTTTTGCAGCATGAGCCAGTCGATTGATGTCTTATTCATTCAATTGTATGATCTTCACAGAAATGGTATTGAGCATGATTTTACAGAGTACTGGAAAACAACGAAACTTGATGCAAGTCTGTCTGTTAATTCATGTTTGGTGAAATGAAATCATTGTTTCTATAACAACAGACTGACCCTGCCTTCACATGTCGTAGAAATAGTTGCCATCGTTGATTAGATTCAATTTTAAAACATGTAAATGCTTATTTTTCTTTAAAAATTACAAACGTTCAGTGAGACACACAAAAGTTTTCACAAAATACACACACACGCACGCACGCGCGCGCGTCGGTTTCTCAACGAGAATATGTGATACTGTAACTTCTGTTTTCACCAAACAGTTACAGAAGGCAGACAAAATGTCTCAGAAATGATAGGTTGTATTATTGGAGTTCTTATGAGTAATCTTCGACCCTGCAAGAAAGAACCTTTGTTGTGACAGCTATATTCGAAGAATATATGTAAAAGTTTCTCCAGCAGACTTTGATGGACGGTAACATTTTTGGGGAAGCCTTTTGAAAGGTAAGTTTTCATGCTAACTGAAATAGAAATTTCTGCTCTTTTATAATGTATACGTACATTTTTATTATGTCCCAAATGCTTTATAGTCACGTATTATCATTAAACTTGTAATTACTTCATTCAGACTAGGCACATATGCAGGAATTAAAACTAGCATTTCGACAGATGTTAAACTAAAAAGGTCAAAAATGCTTCTATTAATTTCCTTGTTGGAAGCTCATCCGTCTAGAAATTCTCATTAGATGAATTATATTTTAAATGCAATGCTCTCACTGATCACGTACCACATGCATCACTTTGTACACAAATTTCTTTTGTCTGCAAATTGCGATCTATCTACGACCTTGCTGTTGGAATGGTTAAATAAGGTAGTAAGCAACCGATTGATTCTGGATGCCGATTGATTCTGGAGTCATTTCAGATATCGGTGTATTCAGTCATCGGAGCAGACGTACATCACAGCTAGCATTGGACCCAGCAGCAGACGGCCCGTGTAAGATAAAATGAATGGGTAAGTAATCATATCTCTGTGTCTGTCTGTCTCTGTCTTGGTCTGTCTGTCTGTGTCTCTCATAGACTGAACGCCAAATAGTGCATTTCATTACCAAAATAGAATACCTATATGTTCATTTATCTTGAGCTGAGCACACAATTTTACCATCCTATTTGTTTTTTTTTTATTAAAAATCCTAAACATTGGAAAACTGAGTTTGAAAAATAAAACTTGTGTTAAGATTAAGCATAGATATGTTGATCCATTTTTTAAAAATATATTTCTTGTAAAAAAACTATGAGCAGCTCTAAATTTGACAAATTTGACATTCGGGTTCTGAAGCTGTTTTTTAAAAAAAAAACATGATATGTACTTTAAAAATCAACAACATAAAGACACATTAAACATACTAATGGGGCAAAAGAGTCAACTTGTAATCTCTTTGTTATCAGGTTGTACTCGTACTATATAAATACATTCGATTTTATTGAAGTAAATACATTCACAAAAATCCATGTTTTATCTCTAAATTTTAAGCAAATAAAAATTTCACAAACAATTATCAGGAATAATACGGAAGATCATACACATAGAGGGGGTATCTTTTAAACACAAGAAAACATGTAAATATGGAGTTGCAATGTTGAGTACTGATGATGTCACGAAATCATTCGCGTTAAACCAGCTTTAACTCGCGTGATTATGTTAAAATATTATGTACATTTTTCTTTAAATTTTGTATTTGTTAAAATATATTTTAATTAATAGTTTATGAAAATATACTTGTATTGTTGAAATATCAGCTTATAACAATAGTATTGAATGGAGAATGAAAAATATTATTCAGATGTGAACTTCATTTTCCTCCAAAATAAACGTTTCTAACGCGACCAGATAACTATGATCTTATTTATATTTCAGAATGTATTAAAGACAGACAGCCATGTCTATCAAGTACAACGTTACAATACAAAGTTATCCCTTCGTTAACGACATGCCACCCATACCCGAACACCCGATCGTCATCGTCAACAATAATACCGCCAATTCTATAAGACGAAAGTGTAATAAATCGAATTCGTTACAACAGATTTCTGGAGCATGGCAAACTCAGTACAGCTTCAAGGGTAAACCTGCACCATCATCCTATTACAGTTCTAATTTTCTTACCATTAAATCCTTAAACAACACAAAGCCAGTTAACACTGACAGAGAAAGGACAAAAATAAGGACTCCAAGATTGGCACAGCGTGTGGTAAGCCGTCAACCAGTGGGCGTACGACGTAAAAGGGAGAAAAGTGTATACGAAAATTCAAAGGAATTGTACAAAGTTAGCTATCCGTGTGTACAAGGATGTTCCAACTGTGTTTTTTCATCTTGTCTAGGACCAGTCAAAGTGGTCATCTCTCAATATGACACCCCCAAGACCCCGCTCCTCAAGGAAATTTCAGATGGAAATGGGAAAAATGTGATCCCAAAGTCCAGACGTCGAGAATTTCGAGGTCTAGTATATGACAAAGACACGCATTCCTTATATCCTCCACTTCCTCGAAAATACAGCAATAAAAACCCGACGTACAGACACAAAGTCTTCTACTAAAGATAATCGATATGTAGTTTTTATCTGAATCCGGATTACTTAGGCTGCATGGATTATGAATTAAGTCAGTTTCATTCCTAAATTAAGTACCTTAATATGGATTGCTTAGTTATAATGGATTATATCTGCACATGGAATATCAACAGGTATTAGACTATCTCACCCGGAAGAGCATCATGTATTAGAATATCTCACACGGAATAGCGCCAGACTAGCTCAGTGGAATAGTAACAAGCATTAGAATACCTGTTTCATCAATTATATATCAATGAAAATTACTTTAATGTGTCAGTTCAGTCTTATAAAGGACTGCCGAGGGTATTATTCATATTCGAAAAAAGATGATAGACATGTATCTGGTCTGTCTGAAAATCGATTATTCGACTAGGGATGACATTTATTTCGGCTAGATGAAAACAGATTTATCGAATAAACGTGTTGGCTGAATAATGTCTAGATTTGTGTCAGTTCTATCTGAATATGGATTATTCACATTTATTAGTTGTGTCTCAGTACGGATTACTCACATTTATTAGTTGTGTCTCAATACAGATTACTCACATTTATTAGTTGTGCCTCAATACGGATTACTCACATTTATTAGTTTTGTCTCAGTACGGATTACTCACATTTATTAGTTTTGTCTCAGTACGGATTACTCACATTTATTAGTTGTGTCTCAGTACGGATTACTCACATTTATTAGTTGTGTCTCAGTACGGATTACTCACATTTATTAGTTGTGCCTCAATACGGATTACTCACATTTATTAGTTGTGCCTCAATACGGCATACTCTAATTCATTATTTATGTCTCAATACAGATTACTCACATTTATTAGTTTTGTCTCAATACGGATTATTCACATTATTATTATAGCTATTTATGTGTTATTCATATTTTAGTATGTATTAGTGTTATATTATTAAGGATCACTTGTTTGTATCGGATATATCCAAAAAACGATCATGTATTAGTGATATATTAATAAAGATCACTTGTTTGTATCGGATATATCCAAAAAACGATTATGTATTAGTGATATATTAATAAAGATCACTTGTTTGTTTTGGATATATCCGATAAACGATGATGTATTAGTGATATATTAATAAGGATCACTTGTTTGTTTTGGATATATCCGATAAACGATGATGTATTAGTGATATATTAATAAGGATCACTTGTTTGTATCAGATATATCCAATAAACGATCATGTATTAGTAATATATTAATAAGGATCACTTGTTTGTTTTGGATACATCCGATAAACGATGATGTATTAGTGATATATTAATAAGGATCACTTGTTTGTATCAGATATATCCAATAAACGATCATGCATTAGTGATATATTAATAAAGATCACTTGTTTGTTTTGGATATATCCGATAAACGATGATGTATTAGTGATATATTAATAAGGATCACTTGTTTGTATCAGATATATCCAATAAACGATCATGTATTAGTAATATATTAATAAAGATCACTTGTTTGTTTTGGATATATCCGATAAACGATGATGTATTAGTGATATATTAATAAGGATCACTTGTTTGTATCAGATATATCCAAAAAACGATCATGTATTAGTGATATATTAATAAAGATCACTTGTTTGCATCGGATACATCCGATAAACGATGATGTATTAGTGATATATTAATAAAGATCACTTGTTTGTTTTGGATATATCCGATAAACGATGATGTATTAGTGATATATTAATAAGGATCACTTGTTTGTATAGGATACATTTGACAAACGATCATGTATTAGGGATATATTATTAAAGATCACTCTCGTGTAGTTGTAATTTATTATTAAGGATTACTCGCATTTATGAATATTGTATGATTAATGCAGACTCACATATATGAGCAATATCTAATTAAGAAACTATTATGTATGATCATGGAGCGCTCGCATGTATTGGTTATATCTGATTAACAATCACTTGTATGTATCGCTCACCTCTATTAGTAATTGGAAATTAAGGATCACTCGTATGTAGAAGTTCATTAATAGTGGTTTTTGATTAAGGGTCACCGCATGTGTTAATTGATATTTGATTGAGGATCACTCTGTTTTATTTGAATATGGATCTATAATGTGTATGCATTTTCTGAATATAAATATAACTAGAAAATTTGCACAATAATGATGGAGATGGATACTCACAATAATGTATGAATGAGCATCTACTGTATGGAATTTCCAACCACTCAGGATACAGAATTTAACATCCATTGCTTCTTTTAAAATATCATTAAAGAAATTCTTTCTGGACCAGCTAGAATGACATATAAAAAGATCTGAATATAATATATATATATATATATATATATATATATATATATATATATATATATATATATATATATATATATATATATATATATATATATATATATAATACGCACGACATATGTTGAAATGTATGTACCTGTTTATTGAATATTGCTCATATTTGTATGCTTCCCAGTAGCGTCACACATAGTTATTTATGATAAATATATATGAATGAGAGTGTTCGACGATACCTGATGCATGGTCTTGTATTTTTATTTTGTGTGTTTTTTTTTTAAAAACATACCCAATTATAATAACTGAGGACCACATGGCTGATATATCAGTCAAGACCAAATGTGTTATACTCGATAAAGATAGTTTATTATTATTATTATTATTATTATTATTATTATTATTATTATTATTATTATTATTATTAAGAAAGATTTGAAAAAAATTCGGTGCAAGGTTTCCTAACGCTCATGTTTCTTGTGACGTCTATATTATATTAATTTTATTATGCTTCAAAAGAATGGTTCCTTCACAGCACTTTCCTTTTAATAATTTCCAAATTTAAACCCAAATATTCATTTGACTTAACATGTAGAACACCTTTTCCTTATTCAAAATAATCACATTGAATCTTCTCGAACATACATTTCAGATGGGGCTTATTTATAATAAATATGTGCAAAGAAAAAGGATTTACTGGTATTTGTTTCTTTTCATACACTTTAATTGAATTCTACTGGATAATATATTAAACAACAGGAATAACCTATTGTAATTATTATTTGAAAATTCGGTACGTCGGAAAACTGAACTCAGTAACTTTGACATTTACGCTAAACACTGAATAGTCCGCTCCAATACGCGGAATGGTACATTTTTAGAAGCAGAAATATATGGAACTCTTAAGAATTAAAATATGATTCATCATCTTCAGTTTTATTCATTTCGTTAAGAGTTAAATCATCACATGCTTTGAACGTTACATAGCAACGAAATAGAAATAACTCATTGACTAATGTTGCTGTTAGAATTATATTGACATGTGGTATTTATATCGATTAAGTAATCTGTTCTATGTTTAACTACTGGAATTCATTTATCTCGTAAAATGATCAGTCACAAATAATTGAAGATAATGGTGATATTCACTGAGCAAACAGTAGAAATTGACAGTACTGTAATGAAATGATAAAGTCAGTTTACACGGTAATCAACAATAGAAATTAAGTCATAAAATTAAACGATAAGGTCAATTCACAAAGTAATCAACCCTTTCCTGTAATCTTAACCTAACTGGAATCAAGGCATTCTGAATTGATTTCACATTTTGTTAAGAGTCATTATTATAAACACAGACGAAAAGATCTTGTCTATCGAACAGGTGCCCGTATTCGGATACCAACAGGAACAATCTTAACACTATCATTTGTACCTTGTGACCTCCTTTAAATCAGCGTAGCTGACCCATACAGTGTCCACTGTCGATTAGAGACATCATTTTGTTAAACTCCCAGAAAAGTAAAGTAGATAATGGTAGATCAGTGGTGTATGTATGTATGTATGTATGTATGTATGTATGTATGTATGTATGTATGTATGTATGTATGTATGTATGTATGTATGTATGTATGTATGTGTGTGTGTGTGTGTGTGTGTGTGTGTGTGTGTGTGTGTGTGTGTGTGTGTGTGACATAATTTGATTGACATTTGGCAAGAGATGCTGCTACCAACAATACACCTGGACAAATCGTAACCCAATTAAGCAGGCCAGACTATATATATAGTTCTTGATTCAGAACACTTTTTGAACAGTGTCCACGGCTGATTAGAGACATAATTTTGTTAAACTCCCACAAAAGTAAAGTAGAAAAGTAGATAATGGTAGATACATGTGTGTGTGTGTATGTGTGTGTGTGTGTGTGTGTGTGTATGTGTGACATAATTTTATTGACATTTGGTAAGAGAAAAATGTTGCTGCCAATAATACACCTAGACAAATCGTAACCCAACTAAGCAGGCCAGACTATATATAGTTCTTGATTCAGAAAACCTTTTGAACAATGGTGGCAAAAAACGGTCATACAACCTGGGTCCAGAACTGACCATTTCTTTGTACAAAAATGACTTTAACTGTTAGACAAACTGTTAGACACAAAACTTTGAATTCCAGTAACTCATTATTGAGCACGTTGCTTTTGCTAACTATACAAATCATTGGAAAACGGTAACATAGATTGGATAAAAAGAACATTTGTCAAAATATTTCTTTAATTTTGAAGAGAACTACATCAGTAAAACGATGCCTAAGTACTCAAACTCACACGGAACATATTCTAATAATCAGTAATAAATGTTTGGAAGAAACAAAATTATATTATTGGAAAATATATTTTTATCCTCAGATTAAATTGATCTTGAGTCTTTCCTCAGTTACGGGGATATTCTTAACTTATATTATTAATTAATTATTCTTAACTTATACTCTTCACAGAAAGACTCTCTGAATGTTCCTATGATTTTAACCGAAGCAATCAAAAGACTATAATGCGTGTTTAGACAAAGTCATATGAGCTTTTACAAAGATATTAATCCACGCTACAGTCCTAAAACATCTCATTACCTAATCTGTTTCCTGGAAGGGGATTTTTGTGATACACGGGCCAGTTATTCTAGATGATTCGGTACCCGAAGCTCTGAATACATCTATTGAAGTCAACGAATTGTCATTCTTACAAGATCAAACTGATAGGCTTTCTATGACCGTCCAAGCGTAATGTCCGTGCATCTTCAATATTCTCATCGGCAAATTCATCTCATTGATATTCATCTCTGAATTTATCATGATATAGTTCCATTAAAATGTCCAGCATTAATGAAGATGGTCGTTTGTCTATTATTACCGGTAAGATAATTTCACGTATCTCTGCGACGGTTATCCTAGAGCATCCTGCTTGTCTTTGAAATGTACAAGGTGACTTGTTTTTACCAGAAAAAGGCAACTATGATTGACAGAAGCTAGTCTTGTAAAAATGCAACCCATGTATGCATTCAGCTGTAATGCCTGCAATCAGCATTTAATGCTGTCGACAAGTCCCATTTAGGTTTACTTCACACAGTTCTCCGGTTTGGTTCTCTGACTTTTTTTTAGATATAACATATAATGTAGCAACCGAATCAATCAGACATTTGGTGATTGCGATATTCCACCCTACTTCCACTAGCAACCCATATCCCACCCTATCATCCTACCCAACTCCTGCAAGCAAGTCCAATTCTACATTATCACCCTACTCTACTTCCACAAGATAGCCAACATTCAGTTCCCATGTCGATAAGTTGCATTCTTCATTCTCCTCTAATTATGTATTATTCGTTTGTAGTCATATATGAAGCGATCTGCCAACTGTTCAGAAAGGTTCGAACTCTCGTTAGCAGATGTTCATGTCAATACCATTTTTCTTAAGTATCCGAGCAAATTCTTTGTCGTTTACATTCCTGCCTCGTTCTAAGTCAGGTTAATTTCGACAGCTCCAGTACTTGCTTTCTTAACTCTTTTATCGATATGCTTCTTTTTGGGGCGGGGTGTTTGGGGTTTTGTTTGGCTTATTTTGCCTTATTACTGTTGCAACTCAGCTGTCAAAATCCTTAAATTTGACAGATATTTGTACTGAATGGTTCAAAATGTCTCACTTTCCCAGAATCATACAGGACATCAATGAACTATTCATTGCAAGTGAATCGACTAAATAATTACTCGTTCTTGGGTAGGCAAGATTCTTAAACATCTGTATTAATTTTAAAACCTCCTGTAAATCATAGCCCTAAGTTTAAAATGGTATAAATCATTCTGAATTGTGAATATCTGATTTAGACTAATTCAGATTAGTACTTCTTCTCATGTTCCGAAAGCAATTAATATACTTGACTTCTCTAAGAAATACCTTAATAAAGTTTCATCTTTTTCCAATCCAAAGAAAAGGTTTATCACATCTCCAAGTTTATGATAAATTAAATTAATAGTGTGATCCAGTCGTATGATATCGGAGGAAAGACATTCTTTTACAAATATCCCCTCGTACGATATCGGAGTAACAATCTTCATTTTGAATGATCATATCGTACGATATCGGAGTGATCACTTTCTTTTTAATCATCTAAGACTTCGATATGTCCATGAAGACTGACAACGATGCATTAGAAGGAGCCGTAACTTTCCGATTCTTCTATGACTTACCATTAGCTATCTTGTTGATGTTAGACAATATTGATGGTGTCGACTCATTCTGCACGTTGAAGCAAACTGTCATCAGGATGCTATTCCTTTTCGCAACGACGCCCGCGTCTTTCAGATCGCCCTTGTTCTATCCTGAGTGAACTCATTCGCAGAAAACATTTACTCCAACTCCTGATACTAAATTGTTCGGCGCCGAATCTCATCGTCTAAACGAGTTTCCCTATCTACCATGTACACACCAAAACGATATACTTGCTACATCGTTGCAGTTAGACTTTGGTCTTTTTTTGTTGACACCTCGCTGCCGTGTTACAGTATATTGAAAATGCCACGTTCCAGCACATTAAAGTGGTTTGATCTTACGAGATAAATCCTCATGTTTCAAACTCGAAAGACCTTTATGTCTGTTATTTTCTGTCCTCGCAAGTTTGATAAAATTGGGTATTTCTATAATAATAAAAAAAACACAAAGAAAAATTTGAACAACGAATTTAGAATAAGGTTCATCTTTGTCCGTTTCCCATCTGTTATTTCTAAACTAGGGTATTTGAGCTTGTACTCCCATTCATTGAATCATCTAATCCTGTTAGGCTGATTTCCTTACCTTATTTCTCATTTTGAATTGAAAGTTTTGAATCATCAATTTCCTCTTTTACCTAAAGTTCCATTCATTTTTAAAAACAAATCTACTGTTGTATTGTGCCCTTGGATGTATACCGTGTTTTGTCTAAGTTTCTGATGACTTTATTTTTATCCTGTGTTCGTGTTTGTCAAGTTTCCTTCTGTGTATTGTAGAAACTCTCTCTCTCTCTCTCTCTCTCTCTCTCTCTCTCTCTCTCTCTCTCTCTCTCTCTCTCTCTCTCTCTCTCTCAATCTTTGGGGTATTATTCCCAACCAATCATAATAATATCTATATTTTCATATTGCAGTACATATTGATTATGAAGCTCAAGCTGCATATGTACATAAATACGATTTTCCACATATGTATAAAGGCACGAGTGTATTAACTTTGTTGTTTAAAGGAGACCAGAACAGAGAAATGAAGGGAAAAAATCATAGTTATATCTTGATGACTGATGATTGAATTCCATAAGTGGTTGTAATTGCCAATTAAAAGATAATGTTAGTTGCTGGAGGAATACTTTCAAACTATTATTACTGTTCTTTATTATTCTTCTGAAGACAAATATTGGGATGACATTCAATTTATAAGCATTCTTTTCTGTATTTAATAAAACACGAATGCTTAATAATGGCTTATTAATGTATTTATAGTTCTCCAGACGGTTATAAATTCCTTATGGCTTCCACAACTGTGGTATTTATAAACACATGGTGCCAATTTGGGATGAAAAGCCCTTCATATAAGCAAAAGTATATAAAAAAATAGTCAAAGTACCGTTAGACGTTACCATTTTGAATTACACCCATAATAAATGACCTAAACTGTAACGAAAACAAGTGCTGTACGGTACACTTACTAGCACTCCTCCGCAGGTCGATGAGGACCGTAAATATATTTCTGGACCGACTTTCTGGTAGATCTTCACCCTGTGTGTGTACGTGCCTGTGTGCTCTCTCTCTCTCTCTCTCTCTCTCTCTCTCTCTCTCTCTCTCTCTCTCTCTCTCTCTCTCTCTCTCTCTCTCTCTATATATATATATATATATATATATATATATATATATATATATATATATATATATATATATATATATATATATATATATATATATATATATATATATATATATATCTCCGGATGTTCATCCACTGTTTGAGAAAATAATTAATGCATAACAGTTATTTGTTTATTTCAATCATAAGTTTTTCGGAACGAAGTTGTTAGTACGATAGATATGTAGCACTGATAATATTAATTTGATATAGTATCAGTGTGAGCAATGGCATGGCAACTGATGGAAATCAGAAGTAGTAATAAGGTCTGGCACAAAGAGGGCAACTGACGCTTTGTTTCTTATATAATTACCAGTAGCAGCAGTAAGGTCTGACACGAACAGAGCAACCAAAGTTTTTTTTTTATACATATAGGTATCAATACTAGTAGTAGTAGGGTCTGAACAGGCCTTTTGCTAGAACGTCATTTTTTTAAAAAGAATAAAGCTTTCTACAAAAATGAAAAATATAAGACGAATAACGCCAAATCGAAGCCTCTAACTAACAGAGAGTTTCTATAATTGGGTTAATTATTGTTTCTTTATCCTGTTGTTTTTTCTTCAAAGTTTGTTTGCGCGTTTTGTTTACCCATAGGACGTTTCATTGAATTCGCATCCTCTCCGCTGCTATAATCTAATCATTATTATATCAATAATGAAAGCTGAATCTTACACAGCTAGATTAGCTCGAGAGCGACTAGAAGCAAGTAAACAAATTTCTTCCACTTGGCGATTCTGTCAGACAAAATTTATAAGAACGTCAGGAATCTCAGGTGGGTTTTGCAGAAAGTTTTCAACAACTATTTAAGTTTGTTATTGAGACGACTAAACCTCTTCTTCCTTAAGTTGAAAATATAGCTGTAAAAACTGAGGAAACATCATGTCTTCTGGTCGAATGCCTCAACTAGCAAAACTTATTACTAAAGAGAAAAAAAAGATGAAGAAATAGTCGAAGAATTACGTAATAAATTTACTGAAGATGCTTGAAAAGTAATCGATAAAACTGACCAATTTGCATTTACAGTTCTTTTTGTTACACACACTCTGAACGAAGAAAAAAAACTGTTAAAACCAACATTTGGAAAATATATTAACAAGAAACAACACCACTGGGGTCATGTGTTTTATAAAATTAAAGTCGAATCGACACAAAATATGCATCGTATATAGAATACATATATGCTTTAAACATGATGAATAATCAATATAAAGGACGAAAACAGCAAGAAATGAACGAGCAAAAGCAAGGAAGGAAAGAACACAAGCAGCAGGAAAAAGAAACAAGCACAAGAAATTCTTCCTTCTGTTAAAAAATTAATTCAAAGATTTATTCCTGTATTTTATGAAAAGATTAAAGATGTGAATGATGATGAATAAGCTGAATATGCTGCCATTGATTCTAATTATTTGTCTGATATATTACCATATTATCACGGTTTGTCTGCGATTGACTATCATAAGATGATCTTTAGAATTCCTCATGATAAGGGTGGTATTAGGAAGGATGATCAAGTTTTTTTTTATATAAAAAGAAACGTTTTCTGCAAAAGTAGACGAACTTGAAGAAGAAACCTAATCATGTCACATTTCACCTCCTTCGACTTCTCAAGATCGATCGTTTCCTGTGCTTTATCAACAAACTGAAACTCAGCAAGATTTTGGAACTAAAGGACTTGTTTCTACTGTTCAGCGTCAACTTGAAAAGATTAAAATTGAAAAACACTACCGTCTCCAAGAGAGATGTTGATCATTGAAGGTCTTTCAAAAAATTAGAACAATGGATGACGCAGCAAAATTGTATTCATATTTTGGAGATAAAAGGTATTTAAAATCTGAATATGTTACAACATGTTTACTTATTGGCCTGATTTTGTTATTTAACTTTTAAGGGACAAAACATCCAGATTATAATATATTTTCAAAAAAAATCACTTCATGAAATTTCGAATTCCTTTAACAATTATCTCCAAAAACTGGAAATGTTTGGATATTTGTCCTAACAACATTGTTTCTGAAGAAGATCTACTGGAAATTCTGATTGGAGGAAAACGTGCTAGTAATGAATCTCCAGAAATTATTAATGAGATATGTAATATTTGTCAACGCTTATTTACAGCTGGCGTCATGGACATTAATATTTATCGATCTCATGTTGATGAAATTGCTGATAATCATCACAGTGCTTAAATAAATGAAAACTAATTAATATGATTATACACGTAGCTACTACGTAAACCGACTATGGCCAGATTGATAAGTTCGGCATTACCTACTTACAAAGCGATCTACGATGATGGACTAGGTGATGTTCTGCAGAGTTTATTTAGGAGGATAGCTCCAAAAGCAATACCGATTGCAAAGCCACTAGGAATGAAAGCTATTGACCTTGTTCGTGAAAACTTCTGGTGATATTAGCAATGTTGCATGTAAAGCCTATTTCGGCAGTTAAAGATAGACTTGCACGATTAATACGACAGAAACAGCCGCCAGTAAAATTACCCAGCACTGAAGTGATGCCTGCACATGTCCGTAAAATAATAATTTAAGCTACAAATAAGAAACTAGCAGAGTTCTCTGATGAGGTACAACAATATAACTGCAAATTTAATAGCAGGAAAGTGGTATTCGTGTTAGACAATAATAGTTATAATAAAACGTTTGATCGTATATATGATCCAGCATTCGACAGGAACGCGCCAGTATACAAAGATGAATTGATACGTGCTTATCAATTTTATTCTTATGAAACACATCAACCAAATCAGCATGGAAATATCTATTAATGATACAAGCAGATATTTCTAACCCGTTGAAGCATTTATTAAAGTAGAATGTGATCTTGTAACAAACGTTGCAGCTGATAAGCCATATGCAAATGATATGCGTGTTGGCTTTGTTAACAATGGAATTATGGCGTTGTTTGATAGCGCAACACATATGATTGATGAAAAAAATATTGAATCACTTCAAAAGGACGTTGATGTTGCTACACCAATAATATGATTAGCGAGATATTCTGATGATTACATAAGATCAGCTGGTCCATCAATGATTTTTGCTATAGATATTACCCATCAGTGGAGAGGGTGAACAGACTAAATCGAAACGTCACCCTTTTTAATTAACAAATCGACTAATGGTGACTAACATAGAAGTCAGTTCAATGACTACACCTAGATTGACTCAAACAAATGTTGTAGCCGACCCTCTCTGCTGCTCTCTCCATGTATTAAATTGTCAATCTGAGGATAAAAAAATCTTGTATATAAATCAAACAAAATGAATAATTCAGACAAACGATCAATCGGAGACTTTTTTGAACTTTGAGTAATATCCTTCCTCGGTTGGAGGGGTTTCTTTTCTAGGTATCAATACCCCTTCTTCGATCCTGCGACGGTAATACGCCATCAAAGTTCTGTATTTATCTCCACCACATTCATTACAAATCCGATATTGTCCTCGCACGCCAACACAATATCGAGGACCAGCATGTGGATTTTTTTTGATAGGATATATTTGTTTCTTGCATTATTCTCTACGACATTTTTTGATTACATTTACATGTGCTTCCTTGACGCAGTCATGTATAATTTTTCATATATCAAATAGTATCTATTTAATTTAGTTAGAGGATATCGTTATTTTGTCAATCTGCTGCTACAAATTAGCCAAATATTTGATCGATACCTGCACTATATCTTGTCTTGGAATCATGCAGATTTATTTTTATAAAACCATACGGTGTTGCTTGCGCACCTGAAAAGAAATTTCTGAATTTTTTTATATCCATATCCCCGCTACACCAGGTCTGATGAATATTTCTTAGCGTGTGTGTATCAATTCCATTAAATATAGCTAAAATATTACAATTATCTCTGATTACTTTCGGAATTTGTGTATACATAAATAATATCAGTATTTTTATGTCTTCCTCGTGTTACGTATATTTGATATAAATCATTTATATTTATTTTTAGTTTTGTTTGTTTGCTAGATTTAAATTTGGCATTTCAAGTTTTAAGATTCGTTCATTGAAAGGGGTGGTGGTGGTGACCTTTACTTTACAGAGTAAACACCAGGTGTTGACCTCATTTCTGACCTGGTTTCAGATTTGTAAACAAACTTTTAAAATGATTGGTTGGTTCCAAGGACAAAATGAAGCTTTTGTATAAACATATTTTTATTTTAGTTGGGTCATAAGATGTGTACGTGATTCTTTGAACGTAAATTTGTTCTAATAGTTTCTAGAAGATCACGTGACCCTTGTTTACGTAAAAAAACAGAGATATAAACCATGTTTTAGGAGCGAGCTATTCAGTAGAAAATTGGGCTGTTAGAATATTAAGTTGTGTCTTTTTTGAGTTATTATAAATTACCTTTTACTGGAAATTGGGCTGTTAGAATATTAAGTTGTGTCTTTTTTGAGTTATTATAAATTACCTTTTACTGGAAATTGTGTCAATTCGTTTGGATCAAGAGGAATTATTTTATTATTTATCTGGGAAAGAGTTGAGCTCATGGAGATTTTAATAACAAGAACTGACTAAATCAAGTGACATCGTCTTCCATCTTGGATACTTCGCTGGAATTCGAACTTAGAACTATTTGGATATTTTATTACCAGGACTTTTGCCATTTCTCTAGTGGATAATATTTTGAATTATTTTGGATCAATTTTGGAATTGATTCTTAAAACCGTAAGTTTATTTTTCTTTTCTGAAAAAAATATTTGTACTCAATAAATTGTTTATTAAGTTGTACAAGCTTGTTATTTTCATTCTTTCTATGTTACTGTTTATTAGAGCCTAGCACGTAACACTCGAGAAAATATACTTGCCGGATTTGATTGTTTATCTAGCATTACGTCATCATACACAACTAAATTATTAACGAATCCATCAAGATCATCGAGAGGTGGTGCTTCATCAATATCGGTTATAAAATCAATAACATCATCACCGCTCAGCTATCGTTCGTTTTCATTAAATTCCTTAAGTACTTCGTAGCCTCTCTGATCATCTACAGATGGTGCAACTAAATACAATTTATTCCATTTCAACCATCTCATTATCAAATTAAGTAATAATTGTGTTTTACAAGATCCAGATGAGCTTATTAGTATCATTCTGATAGAATTTGGTAACGCTGGATGATGTTTAACATGTTCTCGTTTTCGTGTCGCTGAAAAATCAATTACATCCATGGTATAATATTATATCATGGATTTATTTTGTTTATGCCGTAAAGTTAAAACTCCAACTACTAATTTTTTAACGGTTACAACAAAAAATAAAAGAATAACATACAGTGGAAAATGTTCCGTATGTGGCAGAAAGAAATTTTCATTTTTACCCCCCCCCCCCCCCGCGTGGTAACATTGCAACATTAATGTCAAAATTTCCAGGAACTCCGTGGGCTAAATATCCCGGAGAAAAACATCTTCCAGGATATAATTACTGGGGTCCTGGCATTCGACTTGATAAAGAAGATCAACCAAAATCCGGTGATTATCCGGTAAATGCAATCGATAAAACGTGTCACGTTCATGATGTAACTAATAAAAGTAAAGATCTAGAACAACGACTTATCGCAGATGTAAAATTGATTCATGCAATGAATTCCATTAAAAATAAAAATCTCAAGGAAGGATTAGCCAATTTGTTAGTAAGATAGGTGCTGGGTAATTAATTATAATGGAAATAATTTATTATAGCCCCAGAGGATACTGTAAAGGTAGAGCAGTAATCTCGCTAATGCAGCAAATGTTACACGTTCTAGCACGACAAGCAATATGGCAAATTTACCTACCACCGCCTAAACGAATCGAGTGCGCACATTTTGATGTTAATGTTCCTAATGAAGTTCATCAGGCTGATATTTTATTTTTACCTCATGATCGTATGCGTAGAGTAACATTTAAATACGCATTAACCGTTATTGATGTTGCAAGTAGATATAAAGAAGCAGACCCATTATCAACTAAAACAGCTACTGAAGTTGCATCTGCCTTGGAACCAATTTATCGACGAAGACTCTTGCGATGGCCACAACTATTACAAGTTGATCCTGGCAAAGAATTTCTTGGTGCAGTATCATCATTAAATAAGCGACATAATGTTAAAATACGACGAGGACATACTGAAATTCATCGTGATCAAGCAATCGTAGAACGATTTAATAGAACACTTGCTGAACGATTATTTGATTATCATTACGCGAAGGAATGCATTCAGGATACAAGATCTCGTGAATGGGTTGCAAGATTATCAAGTGTGATAGCTGCATTAAACAATGAAGTTACTCGAACAACTGCCATGAAACCTATTAATGAGATTACAAGGAAATATATACCAATACAGCATAATGTTTCACCACAGCCAATATTAGCTAATGTCATCGTAAGGTATTTATACGAACGAGGTGAACTCGAAAAAAAGAGCAACATATCCTATTTGGAGTATTACTACACACAAGATATCCAGCGTGGTACGATCCACAGGTAGACCTGCACTCTACAGACTAGATTCAACAACTCCTCAACGTGGATTTACACGTGAACAATTACAGGTAATTCCCGAGGATACACAATTATCACCACATTCACTTAACTAGCACCTCTACGCCGATTACATTCAAGACAAGTTAACATCACATTATCACGTGTATGACCAAGACTGTTATCTTTTCTATCTACGGTAAATTGTCTAGGATTTTTACTCGAGTATTGCCACAGTATTATACAATTACAGCTTGCACAATGATTATCCTGTTGCTGTTTCAATGTTATGATAAATTGCACGTCAAGATCGAAGTCGTGTTTATTTTTTTTATCACATTGTTTATAGCTATCTATTTTTTTTCTTACTATATCATTGTCAACATTGCCAGTGGTTTCTGACGCATCCACGACAATTCTACGTAGCTGAGATATTTTCCTGACGCGAGACACCGCAAGATAAACTAAATTCGACCACTCGATATGATCGTCCACAATCCATACAACTGTATCAGAAATAGTTAATCCTTGAGATGAATGTATTGTCATTGCGTATCCTAGCGTCCAATCCGATAAAGCGTTATCAACAATATTGACATCAACTAAAACAATATCATTCAACAAGAGATATTTTTTCTCCGTCTGTCCTGGTATGTCAACGAGAATATTCTGTCGTCGCGTATCTGCTGGGCGATAACATAATGGTACCGGCAACTCAGCGATTTTTTTTTGTATGTAGCAGAAATAATCTTTTTTGAAGTGTGTCACGAACTATATTTCTACTTGCAACGATATGATCATTTGGTCTCCACGTATCCCAAAAGTCTTTCAAAGAGGTTTCTGAAACTACTTCAAATTGAATTTTATTTGGTTATAATCTGATTAATTTTTAAAACTCCCTTAATGTTGAATCAAGTGCTCTATTATCGTCAGTTATTTCTTCGTAATAGTCAACGGATCTCTTTAGCTATTCGTGTGGAGACGGTCCAACAAATGGTGGTGGTTGATCATGATCACCACACATTATTACAGCAGTGTTTTTCGTCAACAACCAATCAATACATATTTTTAGATTTTCCAGCGATACAGTATATAATTCATCCCAAACTATGATCTTCGGAATATATTTATCCCCCATTCGATTAGGATTCCATGCATCTCCGCTCCATCTGAAAAAGCTGTGATAAGTACATGACTGTGTTCCTCGTTGGGTCATTTCTCGCGCAAGTATGTGTGTAGGTGTCAAAACGATCATATCTGAATACTGAAATAGTTCAATCGCACGTGTTGTCTTTCCTGATCCTCCAGGTCCATTGAGATAAATCGTTTTGTGTCTAGCTACGGAATCATATTTTGATGGTGCAGACGATGGTTTTAATATCTGATTATTTATATGGTAAATATCTTTGATTGGAACATCTACTGATTCAGAATAGCTGAGTATATTTTCTTTTTTTATTCTCCACGAACCCCATGGTGCGGGATTGATGATATTTAGTTGGTCTATATAAAACGAATCGGCAGGTACTCTGACAGCATACTCTGGAATTTTATTTATCATCGATAACAGATTAATCGAAACGTACGCGAGTGACTGCGGTGATGCACCATCAATATAACTCACAATTGTACCTAACTTAGTTCCATTTGATAAGAAAGCTATATCCCGAGTTCTAAATGTATTTCTTTTCGTTGTATCAGCGATTATAAAATTTAATTCAGCATCGTCCATGATCAATCTTGTACAATGTCGTTTATGATCGTACGATCCTCCTTGAGTAAATTTACCTATTATTTTCCTGTCAAGATCTTTTGCAATTTTATTTTCAAAGTCGGTTTTATCAGGATTTTCTTCATCAGAATATTCCTTTTGTTGTGGTAACCAAACTTCGGTCTGCATTCGGTATGATATAATCGCTTCACTGACAATCAACGACGTCAACATTAAACAATCAAGCATACATATATCGAAACAGTACTATTGGAGCCCACTTCTTTTTTGAAAAATGTCTACCGAACCAAACATAATAAATTGGATGAAGATTTTCTGTAAACTCGAATGATTTGATACAAGCGAAGCAGAGTAATACCAAATATCAGGTAATGGTCCATTTATTGATACTTGCATCATCTGGTGTGTGGGGTGACCGAATCTTTTAAAATACCCAGAACACTCTCCGTATCCCAGAAAACGTCCCGGATAACATGCAACCATATCAACCGAGATAACATCTTTACGCAAGTATTTACGGTTCCACAGTCCACCGTGACCATATTCAACACAACTTAATATTATATCATCAACAAAATCAAAGTTGGTTTCCAGGAATTTCTCTCTCTAGCAAAATGAGCTGCAACTGATGGAACAGTAAAACATTCACCGAGTAATTTTTCGTCAGGGGCATATTTTCTAATTTTCTCGTGGAGGGATTCTGTTCGATAAATATCACCATTTGGTCTTACAAACTGATCGGATTCATCTTCAGAACTAAACAACCACACGGATACAGGATCATTTTTACTTTTTTCATTAATAAAGTCAAACATATCACTGTTATAGAATTGAGCCGTTCTCGTGCGTGAAAATACTGTTACTGCATTAGTCCACGCATGCGCATTATGATTAACAATTTCGATTGAAGCTCCCTTTGATTTATATTTCGATTCGTATAAGATCTCTCCTGTTATTGTTTTTACTGTTATAGGATTTTAATTTCATTCCAAGTTCAGTAAGATCTTTGATAGATGCTCCGGTATCTTTGACTATTCCTAACCACGAATTTATTATATTACGTCGGTTATCCGTTAGCCCCTTCCCACGAGTCGAAACAGTGAAATGTTCTGTTATTCGTTCGGCCACACAATTTATCTTCAAGAGTTTCATCGGCTTCAGATTATCAATGTTAGGTTTCTCAAGCGGATATATCCCATAAATAACCGCTGTCACAGGTTAAGATATTTCATAATATAGTTTATCAATACCGGTCAACATCCCTGGTTTGGAACCATTACTCAGTATGGCAGTTTTTTCGTTATGAAGGACAGGTTCACGCTGATCACGAATAATCCAATTGTTTGTATCTGATAGTATGATAAATTTAATTTTTAAAATATATTTTCTATTGTCAAGGTAGTTAATGATCATCGCTGCTCGTTTGTCGTTCATCGAAGCATCTATATTTCTAGTGTCACTTATATTCTTAAACGTCAACCACACATGAGATGCTTCATTTTTCTGAAATTCATTTTTGGCGTCATGTATTTTATTGATCAAGATTTTATCTGTCGGATCAACCAGATCTCGCATACTGACAGAGAATATTCTGTCAAGATTAAATTTTTTATTTATTAGAAAGCTCGATCTTAGATAATCTCTCGAATTCCCCCATCATTATAATTAAAACAAGTATTTAAATTAAAAATATTACATATATATATATATATATATATATATATATATATATATATATATATATATATATATATATATATATATATATATATGTATATATATATAATGATTAAAACAAGGAATCTCTGCAAGTGGTTGATGATCGGCTCTTTTACTCCTTTTAACAGATCTTGCTTAAACGAATTCTTCGAAATCCACTCGCAACGTGTCCGAGATAGAAGTCTAGGACCAAAACCGTGTTTACCATGTTGTGTGTGAGTACGAGAAGAAACACACTTTTGTGTGCAATGTGGTGGTAAAAGATACAGAGAACTGAAACGATATTATGATAAAAAAAAATAATGATAGTGACCCGATTATAAAAACCCCAAAAAATTATCTGATTAGATTTGAAAGTTAAGATCAAGGCCAATAATTAATTGAACAAAATATATTTATTTATAATGGAGCAAAAGGAATTCATGAGACATCCTATCATAACAAACTACGAAGCAAATCGTGATGGTGTTATCAGTAATTATCGACTAAAGAAACTAGTTGGTAATGTTATTAATACTGGTTATCTCGAGTTCAGTTACAATGAAATAAATAAATTAAGAACATATTACTGTCAAAGATTCGTGTTCGAGTATTTCCGTGGGGTGATCAAAGACGGTCTTGTCATAGATCATTTTGATGGAGTTTAACTCCACAACACTTTATCTAATATTAGAGCTATCATACTCACTCAGAATTCTATATACGGTAATGCTGGTAGATGTAACCTTAGAACCTCAAAATTCAACAGAATTATGTACACACATCTCACCATGATTTGAATCATGGTGGGTGATCGTTTTACTCACCCGGGTTTGATATCCGTGTATGTGTGTGTGTACATAATCTGTAGAGAGGTCATCGTAATACGTAATTAGTATTATATTAATGTTGTGTTTTTCATGTGCCTTAAACATGCTAGGATACGGTGGTACCCTTGGGGTTCAAAGGTTGTGCTGTCCTTAATTAACTTTATATGTTTCATGTGCCTTAAACCTGCTAGGGCACGGCGGTGAACTAGGGATTAAAGGTTGTGCTGTCTTTAATATGCCTTGAACCTGCTAGAATACGGTGGTACCCTTGGGGTTCAAAGATTGTGTTTTCTTTAATTAAGATTATATATTTCGGGTTCCTTAAACCTGGTAGGACACTGTGGTGAACTAGGGGTTAAAGGTGAAAAAAAATATTTTAAAAGAAATTTAAATATATATGTTATATATATGAACATCGAAAATATTAATGCTATAATATCTGCAGTAAAAAAAATTAAAAAATGAAAAATAAATATACAACTCGATCCAGAAAAAATAATTTGTGATTTCGAGTCAATCGAACATCGAACTATTGAAGGTGGTTATACACTATCAACGGAGTATAGGTTGATAAAGAACATACAGTCTATAATGTTCCAGTCCTTATCAATGGTAAAAGATACAGAGGTAGATAAATTTGTACCACTTTCTATCGCAGTAGAAAATATTAAATCAAAACTGTCTCACAAATATAAAACGAACAAAATTATCAACACACGCGTGAGACAACTAAAAAAAGTTATAAATAAAAACGCTGCTACCTATGACAGCTTGGATTAATTCCTCTACAGTTCTGTTGTTTTATTCTGTTATAATATTTTTTTTATTCTGTTTAATATTTTTTTAATTCTGTTATAATATGTTTGTTATTCTGTTATAATATCTTTTTAAAATCTGTTATATTATTTTTTTATTCTGGTATAATACTTTTTTATTCTGTTATAATATCTTTTTTGTTCTGTTATAATATTTTTTTTATTCAGATTTGTAAATTTTGATGAAATTTCAGCCTTTTTTACCCAGTTTGGTCGGAATATCATAGAAAAATCTATTAAAATTGTAATATTTGTAGGGTGAAAACCCGAGCAATTCTCTAATGATTTTCGATAAATCGTTAAATTTGCCATGTTTTGCTCATAAATCAACTAAAATCGGACATATTTTTATGAAAATATACCCAAAAAAACAGACCAAAAATATGAAATTAACGATTTATCGATAAATCATTTAGAGAATTGCTGAGATTTTTACCTTACAAAAATCAGAAATATGACAGATTTTCTACGATAAAATTGACTAAAATGGATAAAAAAGGATGAAATTTCATCAAATCTGTAAAGAAATATTCTATTTTACTGAAATCAGATTTTTATTCAGAACTATGTTATTTTTTCAAGTTCATCAAGTTTAATGCAGGAATCCGCGAAGTTTATAATCTGATCTCGATCACACGTGATCATAGAAATATGTTCTCGCCACAATCTATCTAACTGTTCTTGCGTCAATAAAAAATCTTCGTTACCGAACTCATCAATGACTATATCAACGATGTTGAATGAAGACTGTGTAAATATTCATTTGATTGCATTTCCAAGTGCTTCCTAGTCGTGTATAAAAACCTTTACGTGCTGGTACATATGTAATATTTATCCGAATAATTCGTGAATCAAGATCAAAAAATCGTTTACGATAAAAATCTAAAGATAAAAATCGTTTACGATTTTACCTTGAGATTTATTAGTAAAACGTCGCCACGTAAATCAATCAAGTGTCCACTCTGGTCGGGGAGTTTAGAATTAACAAGTATGACAAGTATGGATTATGCGTGCGTAGATAAACATAATTGATTGATTCTTGCACGATCAAAGATCCAGGAGGAACCATTGGAGTAAATGTGTAAAGAACGTATCCTTGTTGAGCTTGATTTAATATCCCAAGATCTGTTTGATAAGTACCATCGATTACATCACATACAAGATTGATTGCAATCGTTGATGTTATATTTACAATCTCTTGTGAAATATGTCTGCCTTCAGCATCTGGATCATTGTTAAATCTGAGAACATCATCAGGATGTGGTGGATTTTCATCAGTCCATCATAGAACAGTTTTTATCGATGATCGATAAATATCTACGACGTAATCGGGAGATCTTACTTCAATCACAGATGATAATGTTGGTTCGTGAACAGTTATAGTTATTTTTTATTCTTTTTTGTTGTTGATTTTATTCTGCGCTGGAATTCATCGTTGATTTGTTCAATCTACCTGTGGGGATATAAACAACAAAGAAATCTGGGGTTCCATCTGGTTTATTTTTGTTTGCAAGTACAAGCAAATTATTTGGAGGTAATCTACCAAATGATTCAGTGCAATCTCCTTTGCTGAAACTGCAGTTGGAAAATTAATACTGAATTCAAGATTGGTTGTGCTTACTGATATCATAGTTGTTTTCATCGGTGTTGTATTCGTGGCAATGAGTTGCAATAGTTCTTGTGCTGACATTTATCTATTTATCTGTAACTTTAATGGGTGTAAATTCTATCAAAATCATTGCTTCGGAGAATATTTTAGTCATTAATGCGAACTCAGAATCGGATATTGAAGCATCGTTGAGGCTTTCAGATATTAACTGAGATAGTTTAGAATACGCCGCCGTTGATGCGTGTAACTTCACCGCATAATCGGATAATTTTTCATTCGTGCACGTCGATTTTTTTTGCGATTATATTAAAAACTCCAGCGATAGCAGTCGACGCTGCAACACAGATCGTTATGACCGCAGGTGATGTCATTGTTACCGCGGACAATAAAAGACCGGCTCCAGCAACAACCGCGGAGACTGATTATACAATTATGTCAATGACAATTACACGTCTGTGATATTTTTTATACTTTTATCGTGGAAGTATCAACGATAGACTTTAATTTATCTTGCAAATCACGTGCTTGATTGTATGTGTGGTCCATATTATTTACGCTGTAATCAATCGAGGTGTTTCGGCAGCAAATTCTAGACACCACCATATCGTTGCTGCAGTTAATTTTTTGTCGGATTCAACCAGGATAAATGTTTCCTCGTCTCCTCGTTTTAATATAACAGATACAGTTCGAGAAAACTTGTCTGTTGAATGACGCCATGGATACGTGGCAAATATCTCGAATTTTGCACTACTAAAAACAGGCAATCTGTACACTTCAGCAACTTCCGCGGTATGTTTGATAGTATTATTTTGTTGAGACCATGTTGTTGATCCTGATGATATTGTGTATACGACGTTGCTAATCCGCCTATGGAGAATTTTACCTTGATATTTTTCAAGGGGATGAATTTTATTAATAATATCACTGAACAATATCTTCCTGTGTTTTCTTAATCGTATCGATTGATGTTTTAATATCGGAAAGTTTCGTATTAACGATTAATGGTTTTCCGAAGAATCCATCTGCAATTTCATCGATATTTCTGACATTTCTACGGACATTTGTAAACACACCTACGTGAACGTCATACTCGGCTCTCAATGTAGATAATTTTTGGTCTACGGCATTGTGATCGTTTATGTAAAGTTCGTATTCGGTTTTTAACGTGGATAGTGTACCACTAACGGCATCATGTTCGGTTTTTAACGTATATAATTTACCATCAACAGTATCATCTGATGTTGGATCTCTCAAGACAGTTATTTTATTTCCGTTCATGGAAAGTTTTCCTGTTAATACACCAACTGACGTTAATAATCGTTTTTGAACATTTTTTATAATTTCACTTCTGATATATTCTATCGATATACCTGAATCTCTTAATTTTCCGCTGTCGGTAAATACCGGAATATTATCCATAGCAGAGCCAAGAACCCTACGAACTATATCATTCCAATTAATATTATTTGTTTTCAAAACACCGTGTTTGTCCTGAAAAATAACAACTTCATCTCGGTCAACCCCAGCAAGGTTCATAATATCAGCAAGGTCATCTCGTGTTGCATATTTTGATGCGTCAAAATCTTTATCGGTTCCTTTGTCGGTTTTTCTGATCAAAGATCTTCCGTAAATATCGACCAATATATATGTGTACTATTTTTAAATACCTATCCAACGATTACTTAATGAGGTGGTTTAGTTGATTTTGATATTGCATCATGTACAGCGATGGATTCACGACCACATATCGGTGGGTCTGTCATTATCTGGCAGGTAACTGATTAATATAATTTAAAAAACTCAACTGGTGGTGTTAGTCCGTACGAATCAAAATAAACAATTCTGCGTGGATCAATTGCTTATGCAACCCAGTGAGTTCCTGGACCTGAATTCGAATCGAGATTGCTGATACCGGTTTCAACGTGATGTGGTTTTTTCTGTAATTGATGGCGCATAAACACTCCTCTAAAATGTTTTTTTAATTTTTTAGCAGCATTTATCAGATCAAAATTTGACATCGGTATTATATTCCTGGAAGTCTCAGTCTTTTTCCTTGATAAGTTCCCGGAAGTCTGAAACCGCGTCCCTTATTTTATACCCTTTTCCTGTTGCTTTCTTTAATGCCATTCCAGCGGCGGTTCCCACAGCAATATCAGCAGCTTTTGCAACTGCAGGTGCGGCCGCAGCAATTAATGCTGATATTGCTGCAAGAAGTGGAAATATACTTTCTGATTTAATCATATCTTTGATGGCACTTGGAGAAAATTCAAGCTGAATTCTAGTTTTTTATACTAGACCTTTATTGAAACGTTTAAGCTGATACCGGTTTCAACGTGATGTGATTTTTTCTGTAATTGATGGCGCATAAACACTCCTCTAAAATGTTTTATTTTTAATTTTTTAGCAGCATTTATCAGATCAAAATTTGACATCGGTATTATATTCCTGGAAGTCTCAGTCTTTTTCCTAGATAAGTTCCCGGAAGTCTGAAACCGCGTCCCTTATTTGATACCCTTTTCCTGTTGATTTCTTTAATGCCATTCCAGCGGTGGTTCTCACAGCAATAGCAGTAGCTTTTGCAACTGCAGGTGCGGCTGCAACAATAAATGCTGATATTGCTGCAAGAAGTGGAAATATACTTCCTGATTTAATCATATTTTTGATGGCACTTGGAGAAAATTCAAGCTGAATTCCAGTTTTTGATACCAGACCTTTATTGAAACGTTTAAGCTGATTACCTGTTAACGATAATTTGTTTATACTACCACTCATTTGTTTGGCTTTAATGTTACTTTTGCCCCACATTGATTTGCGTCTTTTGATTTTAATTGTTTTTTGTCTGACCTTGAGTCAGAGTTGCGTTAACATGACTATACGACATTTTTATATTTACTTGATTGATTTTAATTACATGTTCTCTATCGGTGCATCAACGACTTGCATTCGTCCATCAACACCCTCGTGTAATAATGCTCTGTCGCTAAGTATAACAGCGATTGCTCTGAAACCAGCAGGAACAGCAGGTGGGCCCACAGCACCAGCAGGAAAAATACCTACATTAGCTCGAAAATATATATCAACAACATATTTTCTGTATAAATCTAAATGTTCCAGTGAAAAGTAATAGATCGGAAATAATGTTATAAAATCTTTTTGTGATATTTACAAACCAGTATCTACATTTAGATCACGCCTCATAAATGACATTAAACGACGATATGCACGTGCAACAGTATTATGTTCAAAATTGAACTTTATATCTTCGGCAGGTTCTTGATGTCCATTTATTATTAAACTAACCTCGGCAACATTAAGTGTGTCAAATATCATCGTACTTTATTCTGATTATTTGCTCGTGCATTTGCCTGAAGTGCGATAAAAATATCCCGTGGTGCAGAAACCCCCTGTTCTGCTGATATATGCCATGTAAATTTACCAGCACCATTACCTTCAGTACTATCTGTAGTCATTGTTTTCCACGATAGCAGTGCTTTACCACCTTAATTCATGAAAGTAATTTATTTTCTTCTGTGATAGATGGAACTATTACCGGCATCCACAATGATAATTTTATTATCGTTATTTTAGCTTCATCAACAACCCCATCGGCTCGCCAGACTGCATCATTGTCTGAGTCTTTTCTGACAAATACTATAGTGTGTTTAGCACCAAATATAACCTTTCTAACATCTCTGCAAAATCCAAAAATATGAGATAATGGAATTACACACCAAAATTCTCCATTAGCGTTCATCATTGACTTACGTGCTGCAAATCCAAGATTAAAATTATTATTTCTTGATAATACTGCATTTACGTCTGCGGCTCTTACATTAATAGTCGTTAAATCTGTGTGATCTGCATGATCGGATATATCCTTTGCAAATATCATCGATGGACCAGCTGGTCTTGAATAGTCATCAGAGTATCTTGCTGCTGATTTTTATGTTATAGGAAACGTAAATGCACATTTCAACTTAGGATTTGCAACACGTGTATCAATGTTGTTCGGAACACGTAAAAGATTATCATGTTTAATTTCACTGTCTCTAATTTTTGGATTTTATAGACATGTTGGAAAATTATTTTCGGGGCTAAATACACATTTGTACTTGTAAGAAAAGGTGATTATAATAACGTAATCTGGTGTTGCTGGTGCTGGTAAAGTACATATAACACAGTTCTCACTGTGGATGACCCTAATGACTCCAACGGTAGCTAAATAACGAAAGTTACATGCTTTTATGGATCAAGGTGGTAAATAAATATTGTTATGGTTAACATTGGCCATGTATAATATTCAAAGTACCGTGTGACCGCTCCAGTGGCTTAGTGGTTAGAGAATATGCCTCGGATGCGGAAGGTCGTGGGTTTGATTCCCAACCGAGTCTTACCAAATACTTACAAAAATGGTACTAAAAGCGGCCTCGCTTGGCGCTCAGCATTAAGAGGTTATTGTTAGGACTGGTCCCCCTGGTGTCAGGATAAAGTGAGTGGGTGGGACATTATGTTACATGTATGCGGCATGATGCCCCAGTGCTAGACATCACTGTAAACTGTTGCACTGCAAACATAGCGATATGACTGAACAATTGTTGAAGCTATGTTAAAATTCCAAATCACACACACACACACACACACACACACACACACACACACCGTTCGATGTGTATTTACGTGGCATATAGAATCACAACAGGATGTTTTCAAAACCACGACCTATTTTCATGGCTTTGCAGAATATGAACCAATTAACAATCAAGAACATAGTCAAATGATATTTGACCAACTCGGAGTTACCGAGGGTTCTTTAAAAATAAATGACCAACAAGAACCAGATGAGGAAATATTGTTAGATTTACTACAAATCATGCTGCTTGAGTTTATCATCGCTTGATGGTATTCATGGGACGTGATCAAAATATAGATTCTGGTTTACAAAATTATATCCACTCTATTAATTTTCGCTGTAGTATCTTGATTTAACACGACAAATTGTCACTGATATACATTTTCGAACTGGCGTAAACGACGTACAAGTTGATGGTTATAGAGTAATCGCTGTCATACTCAGTGGTAAATCGATGTTGCTTGAAGGAGTCGGTTGAAGAATAAGAGATATTGAAGCTCAAAATAGAAAACATGTAATTAAATTGCTCATGATATTAAAAAATGTCATACAATTACCTTAATGTCACTATGACTCCTGGTCAGATAAAATATTACAATCAAATCTTGCAAGTAAGTGCGGAACCAAAATAATAATAAATAAAGATAAAATTTCTAGCGGCGGTCTAACAAATTATCATTAACCAGCTAAGCATTTTATTTCAGCGTTATAATCAAAAATAGGAATTCAACTCCATTTTTATCAGAGTTCTATTCAAGATTTGACGAAAATGAGTGGATTATTTCTTCTTATTGTAGCTATACCGGCATTAATAGATGCCGATGCACTAAAGAAAGCAACAGATAAAGAATTTTTTTAAAAAGGAAGGGTTAAAGACTACCAGGAAAGCATCGATTAGGAAAAGGTCAGAGACTTCTCGGGACACTTCGTTGTTACTTAAAAGTCTAATTTTGAATTAATTAATTCTGCTGAAATTTTTTAAAACAACAACAACTTCAGAGGTATTTTTATGTGTGATTATTTATCTAACCAGCAGAATGAAGTTGACACCTGTATCATTAACCTTGACAATAGTTCTGGTCCAGATACTCATTGGGTTGCATACGCAATAGTCCACGTGGATATGATTAGTTTCATAATAACGGACTCAATCCACCGAAGGAATTATTGTTATATACAAAATCCATTCCGATCTGATATTCAACATTACCAACACAGACTATAACTCATCCGCCAATACGAGGCCGTGAAGCAATTTATGTATTCGACGCTGTATCAAAATCGATCAAACCACCCAATTAAGATGTATACGAATAAACGAGTAATCGCTATCGTTTTAAACAAATCTCTTATAGTATATTGGTAGATATTTAGAGTATATATTCCTCGTAAAAACACACAACTAACGCAATATCTCACAAATATGTAAATAAAATCATTAGTGATGAAGCATCCAAATTACTAAATCTTGCAAATGTAGATCCAAACGACGTGGTCGTATTTCAAGATAAGCAGGGAAGATTAAAAATGAGTAATCATTTATTTACATGATAGTATGGTCAGAAATAATGGAATAACCGAACACAGCATAGCTGTGTTTAATAGTATTGATAAACTTAAGTCCGGTGTTGTTATGTCAACGATATCAGATAATATTTTCAATCGAATACAAAGATCCGGTAATACGATGACTGGTTCTTTCAATATAACTAAAATACAACTACTTGTCTTGGAAAACCAGAATCAAATGATGATGCTGGAACGAAGAAATACATCGATGATAGAGACGTCCCAATGCTGAACTCGTTAACGACAATTAGTAATGAAGTAATCAATCTGAAATCTGTTTATACTGCTCACATAAACACGCCCTTGAGTTTTCGTAAACGTAATCAGAAACATTAACGAGTATTTCAGAAGTCCAACAGTTTTTGATCTTAAACTCGTTGTTATAATAAAGGTAACATAAAGCGTAGTATATACGAAAGCGTCTGGATCATTATTGTAGTCACCGCCTAATAAATGTATTAAACATGGCGCTGAGGCTTACGTTATATACAGGTTCTCAGTATTAGGTTTTATAGTATTTACAATATCTAATAAAATACCACGGCGCTATTCACCAACAAAATCTCTATTTATGTTAGCGTTACTAGATCAAAATGACGAACTAACATTTGAAGTGGAACCAAAAGAATAAGAAAACTCGGCGTGATTAACTGTTGGTGTCTTGAACTAGTCGCCAAACTACCACATACTTCAATAATGAGCTGCCCAATCAATGTGCAGCCGTGCAGGTACAATCAGGGGTGTGCATCGCAAAATAAGCTACAAAATATAGCTGATGAGTATACAGCAAAAGTTGAAAAATATCATACACGTGTAGTTGTCGTTGACATAATTGTATATTCGTTATCTGTTATCGCCGGAACCGATAAATTGCTGTCAACAATAATATCGCTAACAATGGCACAAGTAACAACATTTGTTTCAGGTGCACCAACAATTGCTGGTGTTCTTACATGTACCAAAAATAAAGAACATAAGTATATACTAAAGTTTGACCAATCCTGAATTTAGTGTCATTTTTGGAACTGATTCCAGGAAAAGAAATTGCGCTTGCACAATAACGAGTATATCATAGTTAAGCAAATATCAGATTAAAATCATTTGGGTTGTTGCAGGCAAAATATTCATTGGTATTTGTAAATAAAAAAAACTAGATGGAAACTCCGATTGGAATATTATTTCTATTCCAGCTGGTAATTATCTAATCCAACAAATCAACGATGAATATCAACAAAGAATTAAATTAAAAAAATTAAATTTATATATATTTGTAATATGATTTATTTTTTCTGCTAGTGTTTCGTTAACTTGTTGGGTAAATAGTAATAAAATAGTGAAAATCAGTCGGATTTAAATATTTTTAAAGGGTCGATTGCTTTTCTAATTGAATTTGATGATTTTCGATAAATTATTGAATAATACAATCTTGATTGATGTATTTTCAATCCAATTTAGGATTGATCTTCAGCTGATTTATGAGCAAACATGATAAACGTGTAAAATATTCATAAAAAAAGTTTAGAGAGATCTTGACAATTGACCCTTGAAAAATTTGCAGGTATACTGATTTTCTACTGACAAATTGATTAAAATTAGAATAAAAAGAGACATTTTCAAAATTCAGATGTTTCTGAGAAAATTTATTATTTAATTTTTGAATCTTCTGAGAAAATTCAAGACAGAAACAATAATTTTGTAATAAAATATATTTATTCAGAAATATTTTTATTCTGATTCAGGGCTGAAAGAACACTCGCTACAATCACTAATGAATATATCACTGCTTTCGTGTTCACGATCTTAAATTATCTTTTTTGTTGTCCTACCTATGTATTGATAATATTTTCTTACGTATTCGTGAGATAATTTTGATCTAATTTTGTCGATTGCTAGAGAAAAAGAATGAAATATTTTAATGTCCGAATCTTTAACCATTTCCAAAAAAGTAACAAAACCTGCTGGATAATCATGATCAATCGATGTTTTGCTGGTAAGTATATCTACCTTCAAGTTCTTTCATACCATCGTGATCGTGTCTTAATGTTTGCATTGTAGAAATAATGTTATATATATATATATATATATATATATATATATATATATATATATATATATATATATATATATATATATAGTCACGATATCGCCTACACGAAACATTTTATAAAAAGGAGTCATTCTAGAACATTGTGTCCTTCTAGAATATTTTTGTGTGGGCGATTGTTTTCAGAATGTTCCAGAAAATTGAGACATTCTAGAAAATTTAGTCATTCTGGAATCTTCCGTGTAGGCGTATTATGACGGCCAGAAAGTCTGATCTAATTCAGTCTGGATGAATTTTCTGACGTGAAATGAGTTAAGAAAAACATTTTCTTGAATTTTGTTAGTAAAGTAAAAAGGTAGATGATTAAATTGTTATATTGAATTAGTTACAATGACAAAAGAATTAATTAAATATTATATATATATATATATATATATATATATATATATATATATATATATATATATATATATATATATATATATATATATATATATATATATATATACGGAGTAAAATAAACGAGATCATTGTTTTTAATCACTATTTACTGAAGAAAGATGAAGACAGTAATTATCTAATTTCATCTGCTTCATTTTAACAACATTGGCAAATTATTTTTGTTTATATTTTTTGGAAAACGCCGACCCGGTTACATCATTTGCGACAAAAGTTATAGGACACCTGCAAACATAAAAATATTTATCAGCTGTATACATTGAATAAAATATTATTTTTCTCCTGTCTATATTTGCAGCTACAACTGATTTTGCAGTATTATCATTGTAATCAACATTTACAAACTTGCTATTCTCACTGCGTCTGTAACAACACGTAAATTAATCAACGATATATTTTTCTTGTTTGAATCAATATGATAGATAACAAGACCGTCTTCATTTATTCCATTGCAGCATTCAAATACCTGTGACGAAAATACGTATTATTTCTTCCATTATTGAACACGATTTAACCAGTACTAATGACAGAACCAACTGTTTTTATTAGTCTACAGTTCCTGATAATACCATCATGAGATGCTCCGTAATTCGTGATGATTGGATGCTTCACAAACTCATATTGTTTCATTTATATACTAATATTATTTGTCTACATCATTATTTGTCCAAATCAATGTTCGGAAATCTTGCTAGATAGTATTTTGCACTTTTCATAACCTTGTTACCGTCGGCGTTAATTGCTCTATCATGACATCTTTTCAGCTATCTGTTTTTTTATCACCACATTGTGCACAAAACCGTGCTTCTCCTCAAACTCCAACAGCACATTTCAAACACGGTTGCGGCCCAAGACTTCTACTACGTCCGCTATGTAAATAATATCCGCAAAAAAGGTTGTAGAACCTATCATTAGCCACTTGCATATATTCTTTGTTTATATATATATATATATATATATATATATATATATATATATATATATATATATATATATATATATATATATATATCAATTTAAAGATATATATGCCTTGATTTTAAGGTTGAGGAGTTTGAGATAATGATAATCCCATCGTTCATCTTCTAAAACCAATGAAATAAAAGATAAATTGTGTAGCCGAACGAGTAACGGAACATTTCACAAATGTGATAAGTGGAAACGGTTTAACGGATGTAATATATAAAAGATAAACTCGTGGGCAGAAATAGATAAAGATACGGGAGCGTCTATCAAAGAATTAGGAAAGAAACTAAAATTTACCACACTAATAAAAACAATAACAGGAGAAATTCTGTATGATTCAAAATATAAATCGAAGGAAGCTTCGATTGAAATTATTAATTACAATGCGCATGAATGGACTAATGCAGTAACAATATTTCCACAAGATTGAAACGTAAGATTTTATGACGGTGACATATTTGATTTTATTGAAAATATTTGTAAAAGCAATCTTGTATCCGTGTAGTTTTTTTCAAGTTCCGATAATGAAAACTATGACCAATTTGTACGACGTAATGGAGATATTTATTGTTCAGAATTTCTCCACGACCAAATGAAAAATCTTGCGCAGAATGTTTCATCGCAGATTGACAATATTGAACAATTACTGAATAATTGTTGAACTGTTCCGTCAGTTGCTACTCAGTTTAAAAGAGAACAAAATTTCGGGAAGCCTACACGAATTGAATTTCTTGAATACGTGCTGCTAAGCTGCTATGAATATGGACACCGCGGATTGTGGAACACTAAATACAATTTTAAAGATGTTATCTCGGTTGATATGGCATCTTGTTATTCAATACGTTTTGTAGAAATAGACGAATGTCATGGATATTTTTTTTTACAAATTGGACATTCAACACACGAGATGACAAGAGTTGCCATAAACGGATGCTTTACCGGATTTTGACTTGGCTAGATTCGCTTGTAAAATAATAATAATAATATTTCATGAAATAAGTGGAATGATTATATAATATCTTCGTCAGAAAGAAGTTTGGTTACCACAACAAATAAATATTCCGATGATATAACCGATTTTGAAAATAAAACTGCAATCTTGGCAGAAGAATAATCGGTAAATTTACCCAGGTGGACGATATGATCATGAACGACTTTATACAATATTTATTAAAGACGATGCTGAACTTGATTTTAAAATTGCTGATACAACTAAGAGAAATATATTTGTAACTCGAAAAAATGTTTACTTATCTAACGGAATTATGTTAGTTAGTTACATTGATGGCGAGTCACCGCAGTTTATTTTTTTAAGAGCATCAATACTTTTTCGGATGTTTCAATAAATGTATTATGATGATCAACAGATTTCCTAATGGATATTAGAGTCGCTTCGGATTTATTTTATATCGAAAGAAAATATTCCAAATTTCTGAATCAATGTATTATAAGCACTCCTTATAATTTATCATGGGGCGAATGGAAAATAAAACAAGAAATGTGACATAATTATTCTGAATCTGCCTACGCTGAAATCAAGGATATTTAGGACAAAAATAATCCGATATCAAAGTTATCAACTGCTCCGTCAGTGTATGATTATGTGACTAGACATAAGATAGTTTATCACAAACTCTGTTGATATGATCGTCTGAACCCCTACACACACACACACACACACACACACACACACACACACACACACACACACACACACACACATTCGCAAGAGAAATGAAGGAAATAAATGTTATTTCATGAACATTTGTTGTTTTTTTCAATGGAAAGGAGATAAACTGACTCATGAACGAATGAGTGAAAATATAATCCAAGGATCATCATTTGGGATGGAATATGTACAGTATCTAAAGATATATTAATATATTTCTTGATTGAATGCTGACGAAGAAAACCAGCTGTGATAATGTGCAGCGATTATGGTCAATCACCACCATTTGCTGGATTATCTCCGCATGAATTGTTGAAAGGTTTTATAGATTATTATGAAGAAATAACTGATGATCATAGATCGCTTGACCCAGAATTAAAATAGTTTAAGAAATGAATCAGACTACAACGGAATAAAGTTATGTGTAGACAATGCGTGGTACAATTTCAGAAACAAGTATAAACGATTTTTGGAGACCAGATGTTTTGACAGTTGCATGTATAAAGATAGTTCGTGATACACTCCAGCAATAGCTATTTTTGGTACAAAAAGAAAATTTCCAAATCTACCCCTACTATTGTGTTATCTCCCAGAATATACATGCAAACAAAATTTTGATGTTGTATACAAAGGATTATCATAGAAACGAAATCTTGTGTTAAATGATATTGCTTATTTTAATGTCAGTGTTGTTGAGAGCGCATTAAATGACAAAACTATATGGACGCTAGGATATGCAAACACAATTAATTTATGTCAAGGATTAACCATATCTGATAACACTGTTTGGATGATTGATGATCTTTTCGAATGGTCAAATTTAGTTATCTTACAGTGTATTGAGTCAGAAGAATATATCAGTTGCGGAGGATTAATTATACATTTTACAGAAACTGTTGATACCAATAACGATGATATAGCAAGAAAAAAAGTTATAAGCCGGGTGATTAAAAAAACGACAGTATAATCATTGTGCAAATTATAACAGTAATGTTGCTGAAATAGTCACATCGATGTGGTCGTGGTGCTGAACTCAGTTTTGGGCGAGAGACTTAGGTTGACGAACTGCGCAACTCTTCCTCACTTAAAAACAATGTCACAGCGCAAGTTATTATTGTCAAGAACCCATCCCAGTTCATCACCCACTAAAGTCCCGTGGCCACAGGCAAGCGACGAAGCGGCATATGTGGGTACACTGGTAGTAGTAGCTGCAACTTGCTCAGAGGCTGATCAGGCCATTAGGGTCGATCATCCCTGACACGGAGCAGGAGTGGAGTCTTACAGGCCCTTGAGAGAATGAGCAGCACTCATCAGGAATGCACTGCTCACCTTCCTGGCATGACGAAGGGGCTAGAAAAGGTGTCATAAACATTGCCTGCTATAAACCTCCCTAGCCAGCATTTCGCGGCTGGCGGGAACCCTACTCCAGTGGTCAAAATACAAAAAAGAAAATGAGGATTGTTCCTCTCACACATGGCGCATGGAATGTGCGCACCTTACTGGAAAGAGACTATGCGGAAAGACCCCAGTGGAAAACCGCCCTAATAGGAAAAGAACTTGCCAGATACAATGTGAACATTGATGCCTTGAGCGAGACCCGGCTTGCCTGAGAAGGCGAATTCTCTGACGAGGCTACGGATATGCTTTCGTTTGGAGTGGTCGAGGCAGTTAAGAGCGCTGTGAGGCTGGTGTCGGCTTTGTAGTGAGGACAGCACTGATTGGTAAATTGGCTTGACCTCCCAATGTGGTAAACGATATGACCATGAAACTAACCCTCTTGTCTGGAAGAAAGCATCTTACCATCATCAGTTGCTGTGCTATGAGGATCTTCACTACGTCATTGATGACGTTCTAGTGTCAGCTATGCTCCTCATTATGATGATTTTAATGCAAGAGTAGGCTGTTATCACGTTGCCTTGTATGGAGTGCTAGGAAAGCATTGAGTAGGTCACTGTAACAGGAATGGTCTCCATTTGCTCCATACTTGCGCTGAACATGAACTGCTGATCACCAATAGTCTTCCGCCTCCCTGCCCGTTACCGGACGTCATGGATGCACCCTTGCTTTAAGCACTGGAATCTCATCGACTACGTCATTGTCAGGAAGAGGGATAGGCTGGCTGTGTGATCAAGTCCTTATGGGGTGCAAACTGCTGGACAGACCACAGCCTCATCATCACCAAGCTTAACACCCGCATTCAGCCCAAAAAACGCTCGCAGGGAAAGAAGGCCCCTAAACGACTGAACATCACCAATTTGAAATACACCAATACCAAACAGTCTCTCATGGATGTACTGGAAGAGCGTCTGAAATCTGCCTGCTCGACAATCAGAATGTGGTGACCGACTGAGCTGTATTCAGAGAGCTAGTCTACACCACAGCTTCGGAAATCCTAAGACCCTCAACCATAAAGCATCATAAAGGTGCTGAGAAACACCGCTTCATTCGTATCTACTTAAACAACTTCATGAATACTTCAAGGAAAGATGCTGATCAGATCCAGTGCTACGCAGATCAGCATGACATGACGAACGTCTACAATTCTATAAAAGAAGTGTATGGACATACATCCTCTAGATCATCCCCCTTCTCAGCGCAGACGAGATTACTATCATTACTGACAAAGAGAAGAGTCTTCAACGATGGACTGAATACTTTAACAGCGACTTGAATCGCTCTTCATCCATCATGATGAATCCACCAGTCGTCTATCCCAATTACCCATCAACGAAGCATTGGATGATCCTCCAACCTTGCAAAATCACATAAAGCGATAGTCTGCTCTCCAGTGGCAAAACACCTGGTTCAGACTAGATCTCAGCTGAAGTCTACAGTGAAGGGGACACAGCCCGGATAGAAAGGCTCCACTAACTGTTTTTACTAATGTTCAATAAGAGGCGATCCCAAGGATTTCAAAGATGCTTACTTAATCCACCTAGCGCAAAGACAACCACCTGACATACGACATCCACCTGGGTATATCCTTATTCTTAATTGCAGAAAAGATACTCGCCAATATCCTCCTTAACCGCCTCAAAACACACCTTGATCAAGGACTGCTGCCAGAAAGCCAGTGTGGATTCCGAAAAGAACGTTGGACCATAGACATGCTATTTGCTGTGATGCAGCTACAAGAGAAATGTCAAGAGCAAAACACCATTCTTTTCTCGTCAACTTCACAAAAGCTTTTGATACTGTCAGCAGAGAAGAATTGTGGAAGGTAATGGCCAAGTACGGATGCCCAAGAAAATTTATATCCATAGTGCAGCATTTCCACGATGGTATTCAGGCATGAGTCCAGGACATTGGAGAGACATCTGAGCCATTCCCAGTTACCAATGGCGTCAAGCAGGGTTGTGTTCTGGCACCGACACTGCTCAGTCTATTGTTTTCAGCCATTCTGACTAATGCTTGCAGAGACGGAGAAGATGGAGTCGGCATCATGTACCATACAGATGGAAAAATATTCAATCCCTGGAGGCTTCAACCGAAACCCAAGGTTAAGGCAGACACCATCAGGGGTTTCTTATTTGCTGATGACTGCTCCTTCATTGCTGGCTCAGAAGCCGACATGTACTGCAGGGTTGATACGTTCTCCAGCTCCTGCAACATACTTTGGTCTCACGATTAGTACCAAGAAGACTGAAGTCCGGCATCAGCCGGCCCAAGGAAAGCCATGTGTTGAGCTCAACATCACCGTATATGTACACAAACTTAAGGTAAGAAACCGCTTCACCTGCCTTGTCAGCACACTGTCACAGATCGTCACTACTCACTATTGACGACGAGATGAACCTCTGCATTGCCAGAGCCAACGCAACTTTCGGCAGATTTTATTCCACTGTCTGGAATAGAATAAGCATCAGCATCCAGACCAAACTAAAAGTCCACAGGGCATTTGTGACCCCCATAGTACTTTACGTATGCGAAACGTGGACGGTATATCATCGCCATGCCTGAAAGCTGAACCGCTTTCACACCACAAGTCTAGAGAAATTCCTCAACATCAAGTGGCAGGACAAGGTCTCAGACACTGAGGTACTCGCCGAAGCAAGACTCCCCAGCATCCATAACATTCTAATGAAGTGCCAGCTACGCTAGGCGGGCCATGTTGTATGCATGCCAGAGCACCGGCTGCATAAGAGACTTTCCTATGGCGAGCTACAGCAAGGACAGTGATCCCACGGAGGTCAGAAGAAACGCTTCAAAGATAATCTGAACACTGCATTGTAAGTGTTCAATATAAACCATGATTCCTGGGATCAAACATCAAACGATTGCGTCACTTGGGGTTCCTCTGTGCTCAAAAGCTCCAGACTGCAAATCTGACAGGACAGCAGCTGTATAGCTGAAGAGGTATACAAGAAAAGCACGTGTCATAAACCATCCTGGAAATGTCCATTTAATCCCCTGTCCCTTATGCAAACGAACATTCCGTTCAAGGGTTGGCCTTATTAGCCACCGGCGCACGCACATAACAGAACTAGCCCTTCCAACCCTCGGATGACTAGAGAGGTCCTCGTCGAATCGACGGACAAACAACAAACACGCTTGTAGAAACGTGAAGGATGGTGTGGCCACACTGACGTTCGTGTCTTTGGGCACCGGAGTGAGGGGGTTTAACTATTGCCAGCATACATTGCTGCCAGATCCCGATTGTACCTGAGATCACAGCGTCTGCAGCTGTGAAGTGTTTCATCTACCCATGAAAACTGAAAAGCTTAATAAAATCCGCGTCTTGGCCGAAGCAAACACCAACACAAACGTAGATAACACAAAGCTGTCAACAAAGAAGAATTCGTTCCTATTCACATGCACATTGGGGAGTTTTCCAGTCGCATTTTAAATACAATGTAAACTCAACATGAAGATGACGATAGTGTTGTATTTATGTCTAATGTAAATTAAACACAAAGATTTGATTAGAGCTAAATATCAGTTCAATATCTTTTCAGTAATTTGAAAAAAAAATTAACAATTTGATGTCATGCAACGACAGATCATGTTATGGTCAAAGAGGGCAAGAGGCTGAAGGTCATTTAAGAGCTGAAGGCATAAATAACACAATAAACACTGCAGTGATCAAGAAGATCTGACTCCAAACATTGACTTTGCAATCGTTTAAGATACATAATTGATCATTTGTATTAAAATAAGAGGGAGTTGTAAACGTCATGTCACTTTTGATCTTGCGATTTTGCTAAATAATTAAGATTAAAATGATGCTTATATGGCATATTAGCCAACGCATAAAACTCAATAGGCAAGAAGCCGTTGAGGTTCAGTGGTTAGTGTGCCAGACTCACGGCTGAAAGGGTCCGCTTTCGAATCCTACCATCAGACCAGCCTGGGTCAGCTACCGTTGTTCGTCCATGGGTAAAGAATTTTACTCCAATTGATTCGGTACTGAATAACTTCTTTGTGTTGCTTTGCCGTACAGCACGAAACCAATGGTGAGCAGGCGAATTGATTAGTAATAATTACATAATATCGCAGGGCCATGCGTCTTAAATATAGGCTGTGTAGTATCGGGAGGGTGGGGTGTGAACCCTTTCAATGATATCCTGTAACCGATATTTTTTATACATTGTCACGTGTCAGTCATGTAGTCGATTTATCAGAGAATTTTAGAGATTTTCCTAAAAGTATAAAGTACATATATCACTCGCTCTTAAAACTGCATAATCTTTTCTTTATATATATATATATATATATATATATATATATATATATATATATATATATATATATATATATATATATATATATATATATATATATAAAATGAATATCCTAGGTACTCCGATTGTATTAGCATGCAGCTGAACAGATACGAATTTTTTAAAAACGGTTTTTGTTGACTTGTATGACTTGACTTTTTCAAGGAAATGTGCTAAGAAGCTTAACTTGTTAGCATTCATCCTCTCTGTCATGGTTAATGGAATTGCTTAAAGCTGTGCTCACTATTGAGACTAACGATACTTTTTGTGATAAATTTTAATAGAGTCTTGTGCAAAAAGGTATCATCTTATTTTACTACTCCACGCTAAGAACAAATGACTTAATCAGGACAAAAGGTTTTAAATATATATGGAGTATTTATGTGTCAACTCATCTAACGACGTTCCTAGATTATTCAACATTGATAACTGATGTGGGTTTTTTTCTTCATAAGAGATCATTGTAAAATGCTAGGTAGCCAAACGCATGTGAGTGATTGTTGATTCCTTCTTAGTCCAAAGACGTTGATTTCTAAAATGTTATTCCCATCATAAGAATTGATATAGTTATCTTGTCAAGTATAGATTTACATAATATTTATAATTTGCTGAACCGACAAAGTAATGATCATGCGACTGCGATATTCAACGAAGATTACAAACGAAACATTATTATATCCTCAGCTTATTTAATACCATAGATCCAACTATGACCAAAAATTAAAGTGTTTCCCTCGCATGCATTTTTACATGTTAGCTGTTAGAATACTACACAAGGTTAGGATGGTGTCGACACGATCGATGTTTACAAAAGATGCGGGTGATCCATGGACGAAAAGATAGTACGGATAGTTTCAATTATTAAAATAAATACAGCATCATCTCTGCATTTTCCATGTTTTTCCTTCTGTAACTATTTTTTTTTATCTCTTTTGATACAAAAAAAAAATACTTGATGTTAACCTAATAAATACACTGATGATTTATTTACGTCTATGGGTGTATTTATTACAGATAGGAGTTTACAAACACCTATCGTAATTGTTGTATTATTGCGTGAAAGGTACCAAAATAATGATTAATTTGTAGCCGACAGGCCACATCAGCATGAGGGTCAAAAGGTAATGAAAAACGCTAGTTCAGGATGTTAACTGCGTGCAATAAATCCACATCTAATAACATGTTTTTTAATACGTTCTTCTTTAATTATTGGCAAATATCGCCATTTGAGATCATATTACACAATACAAGTACGGCACGTTTTTGGACACATGTCTTCAATGTGGTCACCCATGGGACAATAGGACGCCCAGTGTGGACATTTTGGATTGTGGTCCTTACAGAAATGACCCATTTTTACCGGGGCATCGGGCATATCTGCAAGAGAAAAAACGAAACACATACACAAATAATTCAAAAGCAACACAGATTAATGAAAACCAGACAAAATTTAAACAACTTAGAGCCTTGAAAAGAAATGTAAATGAGCAGAGTGACTTTATGGCAGCAACACTGAAAATATATTTGAGCTTTTTAAATGGACTTTGGGCATATTTGGTTGACTTATCGATGATTTAAAGAAGATTTGAGAACATTACAGCATGTAACAAACTGCAGAATTTCATGCTTTGGGTAGGACTGAAAAACTAGTGAATAACCAATTAGAACTAAAAAAAAATGCAAAACCAATTGTCGTCACAGACGGCCATTTCATTCAATAGATGTTTCATTTGTGAAGTAGAAAAAAGGAAAGATACAATTCGAGACCCTGCGTGCTTCAGTAGTGGTTAAATATTGAGGTAGGACGCATTACAAATGTCATTTGAATTACAAATACCCAAATTACATATCACTGTTCATCCATAACTTATATGCCAGTCCTTTATTCATCAGGACGTTTGTAATGCAAATGGTTAGGCAATAGGGTCAAATACATACCAAACAACGACGAAAAGTTCATATCATACAGCAAGGATTTCATAGCTGATGGATTCATAAAGGAAGGAAAAGAAACAACACTTAAAATGACTAAAAGGAGTTTTGACTGATTTAGATTCATGGGAAAATATATTTAAAAAATGGCTAAAATTTCAATAATTAATAATATGCAGAAACAATAAAACATTTAAAAGATATTTACCCGTATGAAGACATGAACAGCTTTAAAAGGTTTAATATACAGCCATTCAACCCAAAGACTTATTTCATGTCCAGTGCACACGATACAGGTATATTTTGCAACACTTATTAGTATCTTTAGGACTTCATGGAACATCTTAACATTCAATCACTTGGATATCTTTTTGATTATTACATACAGAAATATACATTCATGCTATAGCATTATCAGGAACTTAGTATTATATGTGGGACTAATTAATACCTCTTTGATTTCCACATAATGCAGGTTTAAAGTTATCAGGTGTAAAACTAGAACTGCAGATACGCTAATATACGTTCTTGATGACTGAGATTGGAGTGCGTGTAGGAAGTATAAGAATACTAAATACCAAACTAAACCTAATCTAAAAAATAAAACAGTAAAAAAAATCCAGATGAAATTAAATTTCCCATTTTTCAGAAAGATATCATTGGCGATGAGTTATTACTGCTTGGATTTAAGACAACAAAATCGAAATAATGAAACGATCATACGTTGTTGTTTTTTTTTCTGATGTAGTTTGTGCGTGAATTTGACTAAGAGTATAAAAGAAAAACAATATGGAATGAGACTACCCGTGGCTGCCATAGATCAATTGTGTATCGATGTTGAAATAAAAACACTGCTGTAATGATAGATAATATAACATCACCTGTTATGACATTAATAAGCATCCAAAGGTGAAGATATCCGGAGTAGCACAAACAAATAAGATAGTGCTACAACCTTGCAAAGAAGTGTTAAACGGTGTTCTCGTTAATGAGTTTGGATCTTTGAGGTTAAAGTCAAAATCTTTTCTTCAAAACAGACAAGGCAAAAGAACGTCAGTAAAGGAAAAAACTGGTAATCTAACAAAGTTTAAAATTCCAAATGTATACATTTCGCTTCTTTAATAACAAAAGAAATTACAAAGAAATTAATTTACTCAGATCACAAAACAATTAAATAAATTAGATTCGAATGAAATAATAGCATTGTATGACGTGTACACCTCGACGAAGCAAGATGTACCTTTGAAAAAAGTCACTTAAGTAGGAAAGGTTAGCAAAAGTCTATCAAATTTCATTTCTCTTATTTTCATTTAACTTTGCGATTTCCATATTGAATTTTTCTTCATACCCAGGTTACGTTACCTTATTGTCCTGTCCATAGAACAACACTAAAATCCTAACATTCGTACGCATGTCCTTTAAAACAGACTTGTATGTTTGTATGAACACCCAAACCTATATTTCAAATTGATTAACCTTAAAGTTACTTTGATTAGATTGATTCCTTTATTGTTCTAACGTCAGCAATGTTGGCACTAATACAATATTTATATCGTAATAAACATCAACCAGTAACTCTAGCCGCGTATTTGGTTTTTCGTATGAGCTGTTACCATCGTACATTTATAGAATAAGTATTTGCTAGGATATGACTTGCTGAACAGAGAAAAAGTAGACATCTAAATAATGATGCAATCGAAGAAGTTTGTGTGTTTTAAGTCTCTATTCTATTTAGCACCGACATTATTTTAGAACAATTGGTCACTCAGTAAAATATCATTATAAAAGTCATTTACAATCCATATGTGCATCCTAATGCATAATAGATTTTCATCGAATGGTTTGAATATTTACTTTGTATCCTCTTGATCTGAATACCACGATGAGCGGAAGCGAATTTAAGACCACTACAATGCCGTCTATTATCACGTGATCTTCCCAAATTAAGTCACGTGCAATGAGTATCAGTGTAAACTGAAAAACACGATATGTTTCGTTCGTAAACATCGATCACTAATAGTAAATATGTATACAACCTTCAGGATTTATTGCGATAACGTTTTTTATCTGTGAGTATCTTCTATCTAGTTAATCGAAATCGATAATCGAAAACGTTTTTATATCGATTCTCAATCAAATTCAATGGAAAGGTGTTTTATCCTCAATTTTTACACGATTTTAATATGCAACTAAGTATGTTTAAAACGGTTCATAAAATCGATAATACAGATGATAGTTATCACCCTATCCAGTTTTTAAAACTGTACAACATCTGCTTGATTCATTTTTTTTTCAATCTTAGAACTCCACTTAAATTAAGAAGATAAGTATGTAAGTTAGGTAATTTAGTTTTGTGTAGGATTTGGCATGGCTTGAAATGAAAGTAAATTACATACCAAAGGGAAATAATTTAATTTTACAATCGCTAGTGTTTTATTGATTTTTTAACATTACCTAATATGCTTTTTTCTCTCTTTCTTTTTGACATGTGTTCAAGAAATGTTTGTATGTTAATGCGTCTTTTGTATTGTTATGTATATCATCCATACAATGTTTGCTATTTTTTAAAATTAGTGTTTGTAAGAGTCATTAAGGTAATGATATTTTTAATTATAAGACCCTATTATCGGATTTTGGACTTTAAAAATCAGTCATGTTTAAATGCGTACTATTTAATTCTTAATTCCAAGGTCGATGTACAGAAGAAATGAGAAATGTCACGTGGCACATACAGATATATTTGGATTATGTTCGTTTGACCGTGAATTCAATGAAATGCATTTCAATTTAAAACAGTTACATTTCTTAATGTTGACACATGCTAATATTATTGTTATGATTCAGAACCCCTTTGGACACATTCGGATTACGTCTGTTCTATTCAATTTCTATTAATGAAATAAAAAGAATCATACCATACTCTAAGTTAATTTTAATTCTTCATATTGCATCTTAGAGGAAGAAATCAATATTTTGAATTTTAGACAACTTTATTATTGTCGCTGTTTCCAGTTAGGTAGTTTAAGGTCATAGGTCATAACATTATATTATAAACTCAATGACACCATTGTTTCTAAACTATAATGTATTCAGCCTTTAGACACCGCACATCTACGAAAAGTGGAGCAGTTTACCGTATCATTAGAGAACGTTCACGCAGAAAAAATTTAAGGATAAAATTAAATGGACAGCACAATGTTTACTATTATTCTCACTAACGGTTTTTCCCAATATTTTATCGTTATATTTTAACAGTTAATCTTTAACAAAGTTCAGATTTTAACTTTTAATCAACATTATGAATTAGTGTGCTGCCACGAAGTTCAACCACGTTCGTACCTACCAACCTATGATAAAATAATTAAAATAACCCTATTTCAAAGTATATAAAATAATAGATCAATTTTGTTTGTCTTTAATTTTAAATCATTGCTCTCAAAATCAGTTTTAAAAAATTACCAAAATTGTCCAACCGAATAAACCATTTTGCCAAATTATCCCACTACAGTACTAAGATCACGGAGACTTCCAGCTGCATAGAGCTCTTCAAGATTGCTAACAAACCAATGTCAAGGAACAAAAATGTACACCACTTCCAACTAGCTTCTCTCCGGTAGACCTTCCGAACCTGTATGCAAATTTCTTCCGTGACAAGGTAAAAATCATTAGAGAAAAGCTTGACAACACAATTTAAACTGACTCGTCGTCACCAAATAGTTGCAATACAGAATTTCCACGACAACCGTTAGCAGTATTTGAACCTGTTTCAATGGATTTAGTACGGACAATCGTGATGAAGAGATCACCAATGTCATGTTAACTTGATCCAATTCCAAAATCACTGCTGCTTGAGTGCATAGATCCAATATTGCCTTCACTAACTGATATTATTAGTACCTCTCTCTCTCTCTCTCATCCGAGGAATTCCCATCCTATTTCAAAACTGCCATTGTAAAGCCTCTGCTGAAGAAACCAACACTCGAACATAACGATTTAAAGAACTACCGCCCAGTTTATAATCTCCTGTTCATATACAAAATCTTCGACAAAGTTGTTCTAACCAAACTTGTATCTAATCTGAATTCAAACAACACTTTTAGCCATGTACAATCTGCATATCGACTTTTCACATCACTGAAACTACTCCTATGAAAGTTGCTAATAACATTCTCTCTGCTATGAATAAAGAAAGATTACAGTCCTCACCCTCCTTGATTTGTCTGCAGCATTTGACACAATAGACCATTATATATTACTTCACCGTCTCTGGCATTTACTTGGCAATCACAATACAGCCTTAATGTGGTTCAAGTCTTACTTAGTCAACAGGAAACAAATTGTATCTGCAAATGTAATACACTCCAGCCCAATTGATATATGTTATGGTGTTACACAAGGGTCTGTTCTTTATCACGTTTTCTTCATTATATAAAATCAGTCGCACTCAGGTGTCATAGATCATCATCCAGTATCTCACCAATTGTACACTGATGACACCCAAATATACAAATCTAGCCATGCAACTAAAGTTGACCTACCATCCAAGGAGTAGAGAGGTGCATCTCTGATGTGAAATCATGGATGACATGTAACTAGCTGCAGATGAATGAGGATACAGATGAGGCCATTTGAATCAAAATATAAAGACTTTCTTATTCATATCCTTTACCTCAAACAATAAATATCAGCAACACCAACATTACATTCACACAGTCAGTATGAAACCTATGTATTTCTCTGAACAGTACTCTCACATTGCACCAGCATATCTTGAACATATGCAAAGCTGCATATCTTGAGCTGAGACGCATCAGCTCCATTCGCAAATATCTTTTCAGTTGATGTCACTAAAACACTTGTGTTCATTAGTAATTTCAAGACTGGACTATTGTAACTATTGTAACTCGATTATGTCTGGTTGTTCTCAATATCTACTCCAGAAACTTCAAAAAGATCAAAACACTACTGCTCAAATCATCTCTGGAGTACCACAATCAAAGCACACATCCCCGCTGCTCTGTATCCTACAATGGGTGGCCGGACAAAATGTCCGCGGGCAAAATGTCACGGACAAAATGGCACGGACAAAATGTCATGTGGACAAAATGTCCGCGGACAAAATGTCACGGACAAAATGGCACGGAGAAAATGTCATGTCGACCTCTACTTGACCATGAGTTACCGTGTTGTTGTGAGTTGCAACTTCATGGACAATTTCATCATCTTTTGTGTGAACTCGCGCTGTGCACGTTCTTTTTTCACAGCGCCAAAGGCTTTTTCCATCATTATTCGCCGAATGCTTTGTAAAAATATAACCCTGAACGATAAGCTTACGATTTCCTTTCTATGATGTAATTCTAACATTGTGGTCAGCTTTATTTAATTTATTTATAAATTCTAGTTTCTGGAAGTGTTTATATATAGTGTAACGATATTCATGGGGCAAGCCCAAAATTTGAAATCCAGCTCATGCTCCAATTACAGCTCTAGCAATTAATTTATTAAGGCGACACAAATAGTCATCTGGTAAAGTTAATTTTAATTTGCATAGCTGTGTTTTTAATTTGAGGCCAATACCTACTCAACGGGCTGAAACCAAACTTGCTTTGGCACATAACACTGACCGCGCCGCGACGAGATAGGTAATTAAAATGAGATGAATTGTCGAGCGAAGATGAAAGTTTAATTTGAGGCCAATACGTACTCAACGGGCTGAAACCAAACTTGCTTTGGCACATAACACTGACCGCGCCGCGACAAGATAATTAATTAAAATGAGATGAATTGTCGAGCGGAGATGAAAGTTTAATTTGAGGTCAATACTATTCAACGGGATGTATGTATGTATGTATGTATGTATGTATGTATGTATGTATGTATGTATGTATGTATGTATGTATGTATGTACGCACGTATGTACGTATGTATGTATGTATGTATGTATGTATGTATGTATGCATTTGTCCCTGCTATTTTGTGTGTGCCATTTTGTCCGTGCCATTATGTCCATTGACATTTTGTCCACATGACATTTTGTCCGTGACATTTTGTCCGCGGACATTTTGTCCTAGCACCACCCTTACAATGGCTATCCTTTCGAACCAGAATCAAACACAAAATGTGTTCTCTGTGCTATGTTTCACTGACGGACTCTAGTCCAACAAACTTATCCGACCTCACCCATGTGTACACACGAGCAAGATAATTATGCTCCTCGTTTGACACTCGTATACTCATTATTCCCACTATGAAAACGAAGTCATATGAACAATGTTCTTTTGCATACCAAGGCCGAGCAGCGTGGAACTAATTGCCCATTGAATTAGACACAAAGACACCGTGATCCCTTTCAAGAGTGCTCTTAAAACTCACCTTTTTCGACTGCAAGAACAAACTTAAAGACATAGTAATATTTCCTACCTTAAATATGTTCAGCATTTAGTTATGTTTTCTAATTTTATTGGATTTTTTGTGTAGTCATATCATTATATATGTTGTAAAGCGCTTAGAGCTTCTAACGATTAGGCGTTATACAAAGTCCTCATTATTATTAGTATTTTACGGGGTGAAAGACGCTGATTTTGAGTAACCTTAGACAGCCAGTACTACTACAGTAGCTCATGCATAAATAATTATCTTTATTAGTAACTACAGTCCACTCCTCGCATGGAAAGTACACGGATGCAGTCGAGTGTCTCATTAATATATCAATTATACAATATATAGTCAACTGATGATATGTAATATATAATCAATATATGAAGAACTTGCCAGTCAATAAACATATCCTACGCCCAACTAAACTTGTTATGAAGGAATGGAGACGTATACATAGTCTTGAGCTAAACGCAAATGTTTAATCTATATGAATAAGCTTACATTGTGAATGTTACCTTTTGTTTCAAGCCTCTTCTTCCAATATTAAAAAAATATGAATCAAATACATTCCAATATTTAAATAATATGAATCAAATACATTCCAATATTTAAATAATATGAATCAAATAATCCCCGATAATAAAAATATTAATCAAACCAATATTGAAACAAAATAAATATAATACTTTTTAAAAAATTGAAATGTGACTAAAATACGTTCCTGCTTCTGACCTTTGTTCACGACTTCCCCTTCTAATTGTTAGATTAATAAATCAACTGATTGTGTATAAAAATTCTAAATATAAATAAAATAAACATAATTGATAGTATATAGAAAATTCGAAATCTTTGCATACTTTGAGGTGTATTCTCGCGAAATCATGCGAATAGCAATGGTGTATAATCTCGTTGTAGACAAAAACATTTCCTCTGGCTTTTATTTTACTTTTTTATTTTCTAACATCGTTTCTTGGATTAGGTTCTTGTCCTTATAAACAATGTAAAGACTGGAGTACATATAGGATATATACTCGTAATGATATAAAGCAATGGAGGCATAGTCGTTTTGCCCATACACATTTACAAGACATGCATTTGTTTTGCTAATATTGAATTATAGTACTATAAATCCACAACTCCAGCAGCAAACTAGGAGTTCTCAATTTTATATTGAAAATTATTTCCAAGTAATATTATTGTTCCTCTTAATTGCGATGTAAAAAGTATTCATAACCCCATTCCGCTCTTATTATTGTTTATTGTTTGTACGGCTAATTAGTATAATATAAACAGTAGTTATTTTCGTAAACACCCTAGAACGTATATCCTTTTGTAATTCATCGATAGGTCAGTTAAAAAATACAGAGATACATAACATCTACAATCATGGATTATAGCTAACAAACAATACAAATGAAATATTCATAACATTGTCATGGTAGAAATTTTAAAACTATTACTCCTTATAAACAATGGTTTAATAGCGTCTTTACTGAGATGCTTCGTATAAAATATATTTATTCGTAGATAAATTTAGCACTGAGCAATAATGGTTATCTTTTACAACCATATTTATAACACTTTATACTCAGTCACTTTGCATTACAATTCTGGTATTTTTAATCTTTTTATACAAAAGATTCTATCAGCCCTTATCCAATGGATTAGTGACGTTTTACAACTACAGAACTCAAGCGTAAAGAAGGAATAAAATCCTTATATCCACACGCTTTAAGAATTGCTCAGCATATCTTTGCAATTCAACAACCAATTTTGGTTATTTATGACATCATATTTATAAAGAGTAGATTGTGTGAACACTTTCCCAGAAACAAAGTATAATTTATAGTTTAGTTCCTGTATATTTCTTTAATAAAATTTGATAGATATATAAATGTTCCCTTGATTCCATCAACAATTATGTTATTTTCGTAACCCTTTAATTTCTTAAAACTCCAATGACCTGGATTGTAGTATGTTAGAGTTAATATGGTTCTCGTCTTTTGATACGTAACTGGAATCATCTTCATATTTTAATGGTAACTATTTTATGTATTCTGTCATGACTTTTATGACCCTGCTAGGGTTCTAATTTATTGTTTTCTCCACATTTGTCACACTCTATAAACTCTTTCAAAAACTTTTGTGTTTCTTACAATGATTATCTATTATATATCCGTCTCTAAAGAAACATGAAGTTTCTGTACATGGTCTCCAGACAACATATATGTCGTTGATGTCATTTTAATGACAATATTTTCAGAAGGTTCACAACTGTTAATAGATTCATCATATTTTTATATTTCACGCGTGCATACTTTTTGCCGTTATTGTATGTGCTTCTTTTGTCTTCATTAAACATGCCCTCTATATCATCTTCCTTTAAATCCTCCACGTTGTAAACAACTTTATCATCAATATTTATTTGCTTCATTTGAAATATTCATTTTGTCAAGTTAGGAAGTTAACCTTTCTTCAAAAACAAATGTGCTTTGAATATTACAATTTTAATTATTTCCATAATTAAATATATATGTTGTCCAAATCAAAACGTTAAGGAACCAAGATCCATGTTTTTCATCTTAGGTCTTCCTTTTCACTGTTCATATTTACTCATATTTACTTGTTTCACCTGGATATATATATATATATATATATATATATATATATATATATATATATATATATATATATATATATATATATATATATATATATATAGATATATATATAGATACACACATATATATATATATATATATATATATATATATATATATAGATATATAGAGAGATAGATATATAGATAGATATAGATATAGATATATATAGATAGATATAGATATATAGATATAGATATATATATATAGATATAGATATATATAGATATATATATATATAGATATAGATATAGATATATATATAGATATAGATATATATATAGATATAGATATATATATATAGATATAGATATATATAGATATATATATATATAGATATAGATATATATATAGATATATAGATATATATATATATAGATATAAATATACATATATATAGATATATATATAGATATATATAGATATACATATATCTACATACACCATATATACATAGCTATATATATATATATATATATATATATATATATATATATATATATATATATATATATATATATATATATATATATATATATAGCTATATATATATATATATATATATATATATATATATATATATATATATATATATATATATATATATATATATATATATATATATATATATATATATATTCGTCAGTCATCACCCACGCCAATAATAGGAACTTTGGTAACCCATCAGCACATTTTCTGTTGCATTTTTGACATTGGAGTTTTTTTGGGTGGGGTGATATTGTTTACTTGACGGAAATACTTCCACTTTCCAGTCTTTAAATTTCTGCTAAACATTTCCAAAACACATTCTTGTTTACCTAGGTTTAAAAAACTATTAAATATGTTCCTTTCCCAGAAAACCTTTAATTAATTGTATAAAAAAAATTATACGCTTTTTTGCTTTTGTATTTTAATCCCATGATCAATTTTTTTATCTATGATAAATGTATTTGTTTCAATCTTTGTCTTTTTCTTATGTTTGCAGCATGCCAGCAATATCTGCTTACCACTGGTAATGAATATGTTGTGTAAAATATGTGTAAGTAAACTAATCAATTTTTTAATTCAGTGAATATTATTTTCTTACTCTCACGTTTAATTTGTTCTCACAGTTGAATCATACTTTTAATAGCAACTAAACTTGCATGGTCTTAGTACAGCTGTGTTTAAAATATATTTGTTGGTGATTTGGAGCGGAATAACTCCCGGAGTATGTTTTATGATTTTTAAATTGTCTTTTAAATATATCAACCAGGAAATCGGAAGACTGTATAGTGAAAATACTTTTAGTTTCAACAATTTCAAACGTTTCTTCAATTTTTTCAAACGTATAAATACCTGTATATTGATATCAAAATATTCGCATTGTGGATTCTGCTACAGATACTTCATATAACAAGTCACCATGTTTTGTCGTCTACATATTCTGAATATTTGCAAATTAGTCTTGGATAAAATAAATCCAGTTTTACTGTACCGATAACAAAACATCGTTCAATTCTTTCATCGTGCTTCACTGATGAACCATCTTGTCATGAGAGCCGATGCAGCTTTTTTCAACGTTAGCATCGTCACATATTACCTGCAATCTGCATATTTCCTGAAACACTATGCTTCAGCTTCTTGATGTTTAAAATTAACAAAATAATAATAGTATGTATTCTCTTGAATGTTAATATTCAACAGATCTTGCTTTGACCAGGCTTTGATACAGTCCAAACATGGAAACTAACAAACATTGCATCTAGAAATCGACAATGTTCTTGTCATGTTAAACTTGTTAAATATTCTTTTCAAAGCGATGTTGATTTGTCCCATTTATTGTTGATGGGTTAATATCATAAAGTATTAATTTGTGTAACGTGATTATTTTCAGAGCAAGGAAGTAATATATTTAATTATAGTGAAATACTCAAGTTTGAATGACCAAGGCTTTTTTCTGAGTTTATACATACATTGAGGTCGAATTGTAATTTCAAGATATTTCTCGAGTATTTAAAAAGCTGTGCTACTTTAAAATTCATGTTAGTCAGTTTATCAATGTATCAACTGCCAATTTGAATACGTTAGCGTGGTTTCACTTGCAAAATTTACCGTTTATATCAATTAAGAGACCTAAAATTCAACGCCAATTTTTAGAAATATTGTTCGTTTATGCATTTCTTGATGGCTTGAACCTTTTGTAATTATTCAATTAATTCAATTTTTGCGTTATTTTTTGAGGACTTTCATCGAATATCCTGTAAATTTGTCTATATTTTCTTAAAATTATATTGTGTTCGAAAAAGAGCCGTTTTAAATCTTACTTATCGAGTTTTCTACTGGTGCGAACACCGACAAAAGACTAACAAATTTACAGTCGATTCTAGTACTTATAAAGCACCGAGGACGTGTTTATCCACTGTGCCATTCCAAATCAGCAACATATGCAAAATAATTTGTTTTTTGGAGGGAGGGATCAAATCCTTGTCTGCCTATTCAAGATAGTTTGTCTTTCCAGTAAGAAATCATGACAAAGGAAATAATGACAACAATGAGAGGGTCTGGTACATGTAACAATAGCAAGAGTTTATCCCGATGCCTTTCTTAAAAAATTATTTCGATGTTTGAGTGTCTGTGTATTGCAACATGTTATGACAATACTAAAAATTCTTTCGTAAACGACTGAATATCGTAGCAAGTATTTGGGATTGAAAATCGTAACAAGTGTTCTTGACTGAATATCGTAACAAGTTTTTGGGGTCTGAATATCGTTACGAGTTGGTGTTGACTGAATTTCATAACTATTATATTTGACTGAATATCAAAACAAGTGTGTTTCACCGAATATTGTAGTGAGTGTTTTGGACTGAATATCGCAAGAAGTTCTTTTGACTGAATATCGTAACAAGTGTGTTTGACGGAATATCGTAACAAGCTTTTTTGACGGAATATTGTAACAAGTGTTTTTGACTAAATATCGTAACTAGTGTTTTTGACTGAATTGTGTAGCAAGAGTGTTTTTGACTGAATATCGCAACAAGTGTCTTTGAATGAATATCGTAACAAGTGTTTTTGACTGAATATCGTAACTAGTGTTTTTCACTGAATATCGCAACAAATGTTTTGACTGAATATCGCAACAAGTGTTTTGACTGAATATCTCACAAGTGCTTTTGACTGAAATCCTAGTCATCCCTTCCATTATCGCTAAATAAACACACACTGATGTGAATACAAATCTTCATGGACGTGTCTTAATAAGGGGGGGGGGGAAAGAAAATAAATAAATCTGTAAATAAATTTGGAATAACATACCGGCTGCCATCATAGGTGGGGGTGGTACCGTAGCTCCTGCTAGTCCGGGGCACGTCGTGCACGTGACTTGACAGTTATTCCTGACGTAACCGTTATTGAGACAGTACATCTTCCAGTGTTTGCAATTTATATCCTTATCAATACATGGTGCTAGGGGCTGTGTAGGCTGCGGCGGCTGGTAGCCTGGTGGATCAATCAATCAGTCAATCATTTTGTATATCTATCTATTATATGTGTGTGTCAATTTATAAACAAATAAATCGGTCAAATAATCGCACGATCGTTTTATCAATAAAGCCAATCAATCATACTTCTGTAACCAACCTTATTGTTAGAAAATTACTAAATATTCCCTGATTATTGCCAAATTATGTAAAATGTTTTTTTAATTCCACGACTATACGTTTCAAAATGTTAAGAATGCGAAAGTTTTGAAATATATACTAGTATATCGTCTGATTTGTTGAAATCTCTACATTCCTCATCATACAGAAAGAAAACATATTCCGCTAGTTCCATTGGTTATTTCTGAGTTCCGCCTGAATGAATTAACGTGAAGGCTTCTGGGTCCATCCATTCCACAATAAAATAACTGTTCATCATCTATTGCAAATCGATATTCGCATTTTCTGTCTTTAATAAGATCTATTTATTATCTATAGAATGCATAACGCCGATAACTTTCGCTTAGCATCAGAACTGACGCTAGAGAAATACGGAATCTATCCTCAGCATTTTGTATCGGCATTGTACTTTCTATAAAATGCCTCTGAAACAGATTCATCCGTAAATATTTATAAAACAAATTTTATGTTTAACAAAAGAGAAGACCAGACATTTCATTTAAGTACTGAGAGCATGTTGATAATTTTAATTATTTAGGACTTGCTTTTACTAACGGAGGCTTGTTTCCATGTGCTACAGAGTTTATTGCTGAAAAATGTGTCAAAGTATTAAACTTTCGCCTGAATAATACTTCAAATCCATGGTATCCATTCAATATACTCGATGATTTATTTGATTAATTTATATCATTCTAGCCAATTATTATTTTATTTAATAAATTCATTTTTTGATGCTTAAAAATAACAGTTCATCAGCCGAAAGTAACAGTAGTATTTTCCCTCAAATAAATAATCCGATTTCTAAAAACAATAATTGTTTTTTTCAAATTCTCATTTCTTTTTATACATTAATGCTTCGCCCTCTGAGATTAAGAATATTTTCCCCTCAAATTAAGGACTTATTCCCTCAATTTTTGTATTTCTCTCCTTCAAATTAACATTATGTTCCTCACCAATTAATAGTTTCTCCTTCAGTTATTTAATTCTAGTTAGTATTTTGTAAGATTCTGCATTTCTTAAATTGGCTAATTTCAGGGAGCGAAATTATGAATTTGAGGAACTGAAATCTTAATTAGAAGATGCAAATTGTTAAATCGAGCCAATTAAACACTCACTCAGAGAATGACATTACTTTATTGGAACAAAAATTAACTTCGAGTAGAAATCTAGCGAATTATTACTTTTCAACGAACAACATAATCATTGAGCGAACAAGTTGATAATTCGATTGACTAAAATAAGAATTGAAGGAACGAAATATTAGATTGAGAGGTACATAATAATAACTTAAGGGAACGAAATAATGTTCACATTATATTGATGGTTCAGTTTTGGTCTTTATTTAATATTGGATGAATGCAAACGGGCATTATAGCAACCTCTTAAAAACGTTAGGTGTTCCAAAAGAGTTCCAACTTTACCTATGATTACATTACAAATTTCCCTCTTTTTTCTAAATACCTTAAATTGAAGGGCACCCGTAACTTTAACATTTTTTGCGAGGGTATCACACTTTTTTATTATTACGAAAAGGGTATAGAAGCTTGGATCACACAGTTTCCAGCCAGTTACATTTAAAAGGAACCCTTCTGTAAAGTTTATTTTTGGTTAAAAAGTAGATTTGCTTACCCTGTTAAAACGTTTTTGCTTATTTCACACGCGCTTAATTTAAAAGTAGAAATTTCGAAGCAGACGACTTCTCGAAACACTATACTTTGTGAAGGGTATTAGCAGGCTTGTACCTAATGTAACCTATGGAACATCGTCTATTACGTGTACCAGTTTACACTGAAGGCTAAGAAAATATCCATTGCTTTCATGGGCTAATGAAACAACGAATAGGAACTAGTGAATAAAGACAAAGGAAAACGTAAAACTATTATTGGACTGCTAGTTTACGTGCCAACTTTACTTACCAAGGACTATGAGTCTCCATGCAGTTTGAAAATCATGTTTAAGTCAATTAATACAGTGATATTGTTACCTGGATACTGTTGTGGACGAAGCTGTGCCGCTTGGTTAGCTGTTTGGTGCTGGTATCCAGGATAATGGACTTGTTGATTTGTTTGGGATGGATATTGCTGTGGCTGTGCAGGTTGCGCTTGTACTCCAAGCTGTTGCGGAGACTGAGGATAGACTGCATGAGGATGTGCATGATTCTGTGGTGCAGGATGGGTTTGAACCGGTTGATGCGCAGGAGGCTGCTGTTGAACCATGTGTACCGGTTGGTTTAGCGGAATTTGTTGCGAATAACCAGACTGGTGTTGTGGAACGAGCTGTGGTTGAACAGGTTGATATTGTGAAACAGCCTGTGGTTGAGCAGGTTGGTATTGTGGAACAGCCTGTGGTTGAGCAGGTTGGTATTGTGGAACAGCCTGTGGTTGAGCAGGTTGGTATTGTGGAACAGCCTGTGGTTGAGCAGGTTGGTATTGTGGAACAGCCTGTGGTTGAGCAGGTTGGTATTGTGGAACGACCTGTGGTTGAACGGGTTGATGTTGTAGTTCTGGTTGTGGTTGAATTGATTGATATTGTGGAGCAGGTTGTGATTCAACAGCTTGCTGCACCGGATGACTGACGTGTTGGTGTAAAGGCTGCGGTTGCACAGGAACTGATTGTTGTTGCACTGGCTGGGCAGGTTGAGACTGGAAGTTAGGATGCCCAGGTAAAATATTTGAATTTGCTTGGACAATATGTGTTTCACTGATGGCAGCTGGCCATGGATTGGTTTCTTTCGTGTCTGTCCATGCATGATTAGGGTTGACAGCTGGGTTTGGTGCTGATGCTGGTACCGGTGTAGGTATTGAAGCCTGAACAGGAATGTGTGGCGCTTCTTGTACTTGTGTGTGTGCGGACGCTGGTAGATGAACTTGAACTGGTACCATAGACTGCATGTGCATTTGTGGAGGCGCCTGCATATGTATTACTGCCGAATGGTGCATTTGGGCAATCGGAGGTGAGTGTGATTGAACAGGGCTTGGTACGGCCACATTTGAAGGTGGCATCGGATTGGCTTGCTGTAAAATGGCAGGTGCACTGGGTGGAGATGGCGGAGTAGGTTGCGGAGAACCTATGAAATTTAAAGGTGGTTGATAGTTTGCAGGACACGATGGTTGGCCATTTGAGGGGCTAAAATTACTGGTGTCGTGATGGCCAGGTGGTAATGGATTAGATCCTGGATAAGGTGGCGCAATGTCCGAAAAATGTGGCGAGCCAGCCGTTGGATATTGAGTGGGAGGTGCTGGTGGAGTTGGTAGACCTAAGTTGAATGACCACATAGGAATATCTGGAGCTGTTTTTTGCCGAGAAAGAGAGAAACAGGAAACAGACGAAAATTACGCCAACCGGCCATCATACACGTAACAGTTTTACAACATAGTAAAGCCAGTATTTGGTATTTGTAAGCCATTAACGATGAACTATACCCGATACCTCTTAAATTGTCTCAAAATAGCAACAATGGTATACATAAGTAATAAAAAATTCGACATTGTATCCAATGAAAACAAGTTTAAAATCCGTATCCCAAATCGTTAGTTACGTTCTTTATAAAACAAACATTCCTACAAACTTAAAAAAGCTACTGAAAGTTGGCAGCAAGCATCAGCAATTAATTTCTTTTCACAGACTGACTAGCTGCCAAAGATGTGTATAATTTTTTTACGTGGTTGGGGTTGTGTGGGGAATACGTTGTTTTGTAAAAATTTCTATTATTGTTTTGTGTGTGCATAACTTCTATACGTCAAGAGAGCTGCGGTAACCTGCGGACTCGTTCAGAAATAATTAGTGAAAGCGATGTAAATAAGTGGAATAAATAGTGGTCTTTAACGATTTTACGCGTCCTGGTTTATCTTCAATTTCGGTCAGTTTTAGTCTGCCCGGTACTGGAAGGTGGGCACCACTGAGCCCATAACAAACATAAACCCAATAACAATGTGTCCATATCATCGAACATAAATTCAATACACAATGGACATTCCTCTATAACTACTATCATATTATTAATTAGAAGTCAACAATGTAAGATAGTGTGAATTGCAAGTTTAATGTTAGTGTACCAGTCTATATGGATTTGTGGTTGCAATGTGAATTTTATCGTCCATAAAATATACTTATTCTGGATAACCACACAAATGTGTTATACGAACACACAACACAAAAGGTGAAAAGTTGGAAACAAATTAATAACAACAAAAAGATATAAGCATAGGTTTTTTTTATGTTAAGAGATATTATACGATAGTTTTTACATTCTGTGCTTCTTTATGATTATTTGCAGTCTTTGAACTACTTTATTATTATTATTATTATTATTATTATTATTATTATTATTATTAATGTTAGTGTTACTGTTATTATTATTATTTTGTGTTATTGTTGTTGGAATTGCTACTTTTATTGGTATTATATATCATTTAACTAGTATATGTAATTTTTGTCCTTCACTGTAATACAAGTTTTGTCTCTCTTTCTCTCTCTCTCTCTCATATATATATATATATATATATATATATATATATATATATATATATATATATATATATATATATATAGTGTCAGTCTGAGTGATATGTGTCTGGTAATTTGATGTGATATTCCATTTGTTTCCTGTACGATAACACGTATATGCAAATAATTATCTGCTGTTTGGATAATAGCAGCACACGCGTTTTATCTATGAATGTGAGACGCCTGCATGGCTTTTTCTCTCAACGAGAGGTCATTTTTCATTGAGTAAAGCAAGTAGTTAATTTGACAGATACTGGCAAGAAACAGTTCATGCGAATTGATGTGGTTATAATGATGTTAATCGTAGCTATGTTAGAAAAGAAAAAGTGTTTGCAAATTCATCCATTGTCACGTGCAGAGACTGAAATGTATATGCTGATAATATTTAACATGACAAACACCAACCGTCTAGACCTAAAATCAGTACTGGGATTAAATTGACCCGTGCATAAATCCCCCCCCCCCAAAAAAAAAAGAATGGACGTACAAATGAAGGCAAAAATCTTTGAAGCAAAAAGGTGGGATTATTATTTTCTTGCATCTGACGATATTCGTATAATTGAGTTTATGCATATACTTTTTTCAAAGAACCTAAGGAAAATGGATATTGCAAATGTAATATCCAAATATTAATTTCATGCATCAGTTTGATGAAAACATTTGTAACTGTCACTATAGAAGAATATTTTTCATTGAGAAATAGAGGACCATCTACATCTTTTCTTTCTTCATGATAAAATTATCTTCAAAATTTTTAATAATGCAAAAAAAAATTAGAAACTACAGGTTACACTAATAGGAAAACAAAAAGAGAAACTGGAAAAACTTAAATGTGAAATATTGACAATTGATAAAGAATTGTATGATATCATACACAGGGAAAACGTTTGGAGAAAAAAATAAAAGTAAAATGAAAAGGAAAGCAGAAGGAGCGTGGAACAAAATACAAAAAAATCAACGGTATTATATTAAATTCAAGGTCTGGATGATGCGAGTTGAGAGAAAATATATGTACAAAAATCCACATCATAGATGGAGAAAACTTATCTTTGAACTTGAAACAGGTTATCGTTAAGGAGAGTCCATTAGGCTCTATTTGTTTAACATTGGGGTTGAGATTTTAGCTATAACGTGAGAGAAAAATTTGGATATACAAAAAGGATGGCTTGATTGATCTGTACGTTCTCTCAAAGTAGCTACTTTGAAATATGTTTTTCTAATCTGAACTTAATTGTAACATAATAAAAACTAAAGTTCTTTGGAGATGCAACTATAAAGGTTTCGATGATGGACATTAATTTAATTACTTTAACATTAAACTACATGGCATTGACTTTTTTCATGAAATGATTGAAGCAAATAATAAAAGGAAATGAATAACTACACATAGAATATTGGCAATTATTAATTAAATAAATCTCACCGTAGTTGGTTGAAGTACTTGATGCAAAAACTTTTGTTTGTTCATATTCATACACCCGACTGGTCTAAAGCTCTTACCTTTACGGATCACTGCCATCTCACCTCTGTCTGCGTCAGTTCGAGTGATTATTGAGATGATGACATATTACATTTTGTGATTATGATTATTAAGATTATGACAGATTACATTTTGTGATTTTTATTATTAAGAAGATGACAGATTACATTTTGACATTACAATTATGAAGATGATGACATATTACATTTTGTGATTATAATTATTAAGATGATGACAGATTACATTTTGTAATTATAATTATTAAAATGATGACAGATTAGATTTTGTAATTATGATTATTAAGATGATGACATTACATTTTGTGATTATGATTATTAAAATGATGACAGATTAGATTTTGCAATTATGATTATTAAGATGATGACATTACATTTTGTGATTATGATTATTAAAATGATGACAGATTAGATTTTGTGATTATGATTATTAAGATGATGACATTACATTTTGTGATTATGATTATTAAAATGATGACAGATTAGATTTTGTGATTATGATTATTAAGATGATGACATTACATTTTGTGATTATAATTATTAAAATGATGACAGATTAGATTTTGTGATTATGATTATTAAGATGATGACATTACATTTTGTGAGTATGATTATTGAGATTATGACATATTTTTCTAACTACGATTATTAAGATGACACAGATTACCTTGTGCAATTATAATTATTAAGATGTTGACCGTTTACATTTTGTAATTATGATTATTGAAATGATGACATTACATTTTGTGATTATAATTATCGAGATGATGACAGATTATATTTTGTTATTATGATTATTAAGACGATAACAGATTATATTCTGTGATTATAACTACTAAGGTGATGACAGATTACACTGTGTAAGAGTGAGGAGCCACGCATTTCAGATGAATGTGATGCTACTTCATTTTGGCACCGTTTTTATATGTCGCTGTTCAACTTTTTGCCCAAACTATAAAGTGAGATTAATTTGGCTAAATATTATATTTACAACCGTAGATTCGATGTGCAGAATCGACCTTCCATTAATGATATTATTTAAGCAAACGAAACAAAAATACTGAAGAAAAAAACCCAGACCACTAAATTAAGGAAACAATGGGACCAGTTTCTTTTTAAATGGACTTCAATCCATAATGTAACAAAACATAATAATATCACATTCGTCTGTATGATCTAAACAGACATGTATTCGTGTAGCTAAATTGTGGAGAGAGAGAGAGAGAGAGAGAGAGAGAGAGAGAGAGAGAGAGAGAGAGAGAGAGAGAGAGAGATATTCTCGTTTGTATATGGTATGGATTGTTCCTAAAAAATTTATATATCTCAATTGTTTTGTTTTTTTTTTAAATAAAATGAAAAATATAAGCTTAGTATGAATTTATCTGCCAATGAGTAGAAAATCATGTTTGGCTAGTTGGACTGGTTACTTGATGTGTGGTTCGTGTAGACTGGAATATTAATTACTTCGTGAAAGGTTACTGGAAGCAAAAATAAATGGCTAGTTGGACTGGTTCCCTAATGAGTGAGTCGGGTAGAGTGAAAGGCAATAATACTACGTGAAAGATTACTGGAAACCAAATTATGTGTAATATCAATGGGGTGTGTACAAAGGTCAAGTGCCCTACAACTTGCACCGAAGAACAAGCAGCACATTTTAGGATTTTCAGACCGCCATTGGTACGGATAAATAAGCAAGTTATACCAGCTTGAACAATCACACCTCAAGGACTACACATTATACCGGCCAGTATAACAATTTGACCAATAACGCCACATGTACAACATATATCGGCCAGTATACCAACTTAACCAAACATAATAATTTATCACATATTATAACAGCCTTTATTTAATATAGGGTATCGGGTATCGTTCAATTCAATGGCTTACTAAGTATAAAAGTGGCGAGTCTGCTTCCTATATTGAAGAGAGCATTTATTAAACAGATAACAAAAAATTATGCAATCCAAAATTAATCTTTGAATATTTGACTTTGCAAAATGATGATTTTGTGTTTTGGGATTTATTTGTCATAATTATTAAAATAATAACGAGTGATTATTTCCCCAAAAAATCAAAGTCCTTTGGAATATTTTAAATTACCTAAATTATAAATTAAAAAGTAAAGATCTTTGAATATAAACATATTGCGCTCACGTTCCGGAACCTCAAGAGTTGTTGGTCGTTGTGTTGTAGTTTTAATTGGTGGAATTGTTTGGTGGCTTTTGGTTGTTCGCAAGTCGAATCCCCAGGCAGGCTCTGTTGGAAAGGTCAAGGCAACCCTTTCTGTTAATAACAAAATGAAGATAATTAAGTAAAAGAAGAAGAGGAAGTTTTTGTTTCGTGACATGCGTCACACTAATCACCCGCGTATCCTTGATGCGTAGACGATGTAGTAGTAGTAGTAGCAGCAGAAGCAGCAGTAGTAGTAGTGGTAGTAATACAACGTTGCCAAATTGGTTAGACGTATTTAAACAGGAGGAATCGCAGAAGTAGTAGGAGTATTACGACGGGACTGTTTGAGCTAGAAGTAGTAATAGTACTGATTGTTGATAAGTATGGTTGTCTGCTGATGGTGGTGATAGTGGTTGATAAAAAGTGCTGGCGGCAACATGGCATGTGTAAGGTCGTGTAAGTAAATTGTAAGACTACATTGAAATAAAAATAGTGATAATAATATGAGATTAAAATCTTTGTTGAATAATACAATCATGTGTGTGTGTGTGTGTGTGTGTGTGTGTGTAGGTGTTTGCGTATTTATACACGTCTCTCTAAAATTAAGTCAAATCATCTTTTATCAAAGAGAAATTTCATTTTGGGTATTATAACTTTGCTAGAGTGAGTGGTTTATTTCGATATTAGTACCAAGGGATGAAGAAATGACTATATATAGATAATTATGTTATGCATGTTTCGTCAACTCTCTCTCTCTCTCTCTCTCTCTCTCTCTCTCTCTCTCTCTCTCTCTCTCTCTCTCTCTCTCTCTCTCTCTCTCTCTCTCTCTCTCCCCTCACACACACACACACACACACATTTAATAATAGGACCGAACATGCACAGGCCATACTGAAATATATGACAGTGTTTCCTTCAATGGATAAAAATATTTCTAATGTGAATAATGGGCAAGACGATGCACGAGGGTGAGAAGGTATTTTGGCGAGACAGTAAAGCAATAAATCTATCTCTCTTAACGTACAATTTGTTTTTGTTTTGGAACAAAACGTAGCACACAAAATCTTACGTTCATTAGTTGGAGCTGTTGTTCCCTGGCGGAGCGCATTGTTTGTACTATTTTTACCTCCCACGAGTTGTTTTTGTATATTTTGTTGTACCTGTTGTTGGCCCTGTGATTGTTGTCTTTGTTGGAACTCTTTCCATTGCGAAACACTCCAGTGATCAGGGCCGGTTTTGTAGTGATTTTGTAAAGCTACAAAACAAAACAAGTTAAAAGTCTGTCTATATTCAGAATGACAATATTATATGGTACTTATCTTGGCTTTAATAGAACTCATTCAGCCATCTTTCCCATCGCTATATAGCTTTAATAGAACTCATTCAGCCATCTTTCCTATCGCTATTTAGCTTTAATAGAACTCATTCAGCCATCTTTCCCATCGCTATATAGCTTTAATAGAACTCATTCAGCCCTCTTTCCCATCGCTATATAGCTTTAATAGAACTCATTCAGCCATCTTTTCCATCGCTATATAGCTTTAATAGAACTCATTCAGCCATCTTTCCCATCGCTATATAGCTTTAATAGAACTCATTTAGCCATCTTTCCCATCGCTATATAGCTTTAATAGAACTCATTCAGCCATCTTTCCCATCGCTATACAGCTTTAATAGAACTCATTCAGCCATCTTTCCCATCGCTATTTAGCTTTAATAGAACTCATTCAGCCATCTTTCTCATCGCTATATAGCTTTAATAGAACTCATTCAGCCTTCTTTCTCATCGCTATATAGCTTTAATAGAACTCATTCAGCCATCTTTCCCATCGCTATATAGCTTTAATAGAACTCATTCAGCCATCTTTCCCATCGCTATATAGCTTTAATATAACTCATTCAGCCATCTTTCCCATCGCTATATAGCTTTAATAGAACTCATTCAGCCATCTTTCCCATCGCTATTTAGCTTTAACAGAACTCATTCGGCTATCTTTCCCATCGCTATATAGCTTTAATAGAACTCATTCAGCCATATTTCCCATTGCTATTTAGCTTTAATAGAACTCATTCAGCCATCTTTCCCATCGCTATTTAGCTTTAATAGAACTCATTTAGCCATCTTTCCCCATCGCTATATAGCTTTTAAGAAGGCGGGGACCGATTTGTATTTAGAAATTTAATGTCTCATGCACTTGCATAATATAGAAATTCAATTAAAAAGAGTAATACTCGAGTGAGTTAAAATAAAAGGTTCATGCTTTTGGATAGGCACAACATAATTATATCACATACTTGATCTGACAAGTCTATTGAAGTTCTTAAAATAAAATGTTTATGCACCCCAATCACTATTGTATACATGCACTTTTCACATTGAAGGCCATTTTTGACAGCATGTGGTGCTCACAGCGCAAACACAAGATCTTTCCCTGGATGATTCTTTTGAAAAACATTGTCAACTAATTAGCTTTATGAAATTCAGAATAGTTGTCGTCCAAGCCGTTTTGAATATATTCTACTTGTCTTGAACCCACGTGTCTTCTGATATGTGTGGCTAGCTCTACTTTCTAGCCGACTATTGGTATTTCAGTGGCTACATAATGTGCAGTGACTATGGGAGGTAGACAAGCCTCACGTCAATTTCAAGAACAACACGAGTCCGAAACACCTAGTTCACAAATATATCCATCTCTTTAATTATTGCACAATAATATCTCCAAAACTCACACTACACCCTTAACTTCAGAAATTTGCCAGGGCCAATATGCGAAACTGGCCGCTACCACCTTAATATAACTCATTCAGCCGTCTTTCCCATCGCTAAATAACTTTTAATAGAACTGACTCAGTTATATTTCCCATCGCTAGATAACTTGAATAGAGTTCACTTAGCCAGCTTTCCCATCGCTATATGTTGTCAGTATATTGTCAAGTTTCTAGACTTGCTTTCTGTTTGAAAAACTTACTTCAAAAGAATGTTTGTGAAAGAGGAGACCAATCGATTCTTACTACATTCACGCCATCTGGAGGATAATACAAAAACAGCTTTACCATGATAGCGTCTAAGTAAGGCTGGACTGCTATTGGTATTGCTGTTGTCGTTTTTATGGATTTTTTGGATAATTGGGCCTGTTTTCATCCTATAATTTTATTTGCATAGGAAGATGATAGAAGCACACACAATTTTCCATACAAATAAAATAAATCAACAAATTTTGTAGAAAGCTTGTAAGATTTTTACGAACTCATCTGAGTTAAATCCAAATACAATCTATTACTTTTATGCTGAATTGATATTACCCCTCCCCCTTATACAATGTTCAGTTCAATCACGGTCTGTTGTTAATATTCCTCTGTGACAAGGTGACTCAAACAAACAACATGGGTCTTGTGTATGATCATAACATACCGTATTTTCCGGAAAGATGACCGCCATCGCTTAACTGCTCGAGAAAGGCTCTTCCGATTTTATGCTATATTTATGATATTTTTGCTTGTTCTGTATCATCGTCTACATTATTGTGTTTCATCATGCATTGGCTGTTCAGTTCATATCCTTGTTTTGGAAACGAGAACAATTAGATTTTTTCTCAGCTGTTTTGTCCACTGTTAAGACGTCATTTGTTTTTGAATAAACCGCCGTCACGTGACCGCTTACAATACGACGGACCCTCATTAATTGGATTAAATGACCACACCTTGGTTCTAGATACTACATTGTGCTCAAGACAACGAACTGGGAATACATTCATCATTTCTTAAATGTAAACGGAAGCGAAAAAAGAAACGTTCTTTCAAAGCTGACCGGCGTATAACAGGAAGAAGAATTCCAGTTATCTCCCTTTCGCCCGTAACGGATAAACAACTTAAAAATTCTGCCGTTAATTTTAATAACCTGGTTCAAATTCCTCTTAAATCGTCAACCGTTGTGTCAACTGTCCCAGGGATACCACTACGTATTGCATTATTCAACGGTCAATACGTAGGATCACCGGAAAAGCGCACAGAAATTGTTAATTTTATCAACGACCAGAATATTGACGTCTTCTTCCTGACAGAAACTTGGTTACATTCGGCAGGTGATGAACCTAAGTGTGCAGATTTAACACCCAGCGATTACTCCATCAAGTCGTTCCCCCGCAACTCTCGTGGAGGTGGAATTGCTGTAATTACAAAGAATTCCTTCAATTTCTGCCACACTTTGTTTGAACTAGTCCAAACAATGCTCACACTGAAACAAAGGTCAGTCCATTTTTTTCTGTCTCTACCGTCCTCTTCCTAGTAGAAAAAACAAGCTGACTGAATCTCTCTTTTTGGAGCAGTTTCCAAATCTTCTAGAGTATGGAAATTCGACAGGTGGCAACCTAATTATTCTTGGAGATTTCAACTTTCACTTTGACTGTCTTGGTAAACCATACACGTCAAAACTTCTAGATTCAATTCATGTCTTCAATCTTAAACAATCAGTTATTTTAGACTGGTTTCTTTATAGACCTGATAATAATATTCTGCAATTCACCCTTGTATCCCACGTACTTGCATCGGTTCACCTCTGCATAGTATGCCATCTCGACGTATCTGTCCCTAACCCACCACCTCTATTCGCTACTAAGAGAAACCTCCGTATGATAAATAGAACCAAATTCATGCATGACATCCAAGAAAACCTAACAAGTTTCTTACATCCAACAGCGGAACGACTTGATAACTGGCTGCGTTCATTTCCAAATCATCCCACTACAGTATTAAGCTCACGGGGAGTTCCAGCTGCAAAGAGCTCTTCGAGATAACTAACAAACTAATGTCAAGGAACAAATGTATACCACTTCCAACAACCTTTTCTCCACTAGACCTACCAGACCAATTTGCAGATTTCTTCGATGACAAAGTACAAACCATTAGAGATTCACTTGAGAGCACAAGTTAAACTGATTCGTCACCATACAGTTATGATGCAGAATTTCAGCGACAACCGTTAGGAGCATTTGAACCTGTTTCTATTGATTTAGTACGGACAATCGTGATGAAAAGTGCACCAAAGTCTTGTGAACTTGATCCAATTCCGACATCACTGCTGCTTGAGTGCTTAGACCCAATCTTGCCTTCACTAACTGATGTTATTAATATCTCTCTCTCTCATCGGGGGAATTCCCATGGTTTTTCAAAACTGCCATCGTAAAGCCACTGCTGAAGAAACCAACACTGGACCATAACGATTTAAAGAACTACCGCCCAGTTTCTAATCTCCCATTCATATAAAAAATCTTAGAAAAGGTTGTTCTAACTCAAATTGTATCTCATTTGAATTCAAACAGTCTTTTAAGCAATTTACAGTCTGCATATCGCCCTTGCCACAGTACGGAAACTACTCTTCTGAAAGTATTTAGTGATATTCTCTCTACGTTGGATAGTGGAAATATTACAGTCCTCATTCTCCTGGATTTATTTGCAGCATTTGGCACAATAGACCATGATGTATTACTTCACCGTCTCCAGCATGTATTTGGCATTCAGAATATAGCCTTACAGTGTTTCAAGTCCTACTTAGTCAACAGGACACAAATTATATCTGCAAATGGAATACACTCCAGCCCAGTTGACGTACGTTGTGGTGTTCCACTGGGATCTGTTTTTGGACCTGTTCTCTTCATTCTGTACACTCAGCCGCTCCCAAGCGTCACAGATCATCACCCAGTGTCGCACCAATTGTATGCTGATGACACCCAAATATACAAGTCTAGCCACCCAACTGAAGTTGATGCTACCATCCATGGAGTAGAGATGTGCATTTCTGATGTGAGATCATGGATGACATGTAACAAGCTGCAGATGAATGATGATAAAACTGAGGCTATTCTGATCACAACAAAAAGACTTTCTCATTCACATCCTTTACCTCAGACAATAAATATCAGCAGCACCAACATTAAATTCTCACAGTCAATACGAAACCTAGGTGTTACTCTAGACAGTACTCTCACATTGCACCAACATGTCATGAACAAATGCAAGGCTGCATATCTTGAATTGGGACGCATCAGTTCCATTCGTAAATATCTTTCAGTTGATGCCACTAAAACACTTGTGTGTTCATTAGTACTTTCAAGACTGGATTATTGTAACTCAATTCTGTCTGGTTCGTCACAATACTTACTCCAGAAACTTCAAAAAGTTCTAAACACAGCTGCACGGATCATCTTTAGAGTACCTCGATCAGAGCACACCTCACCACTGCTCTGTACCTTACACTGGCTATCAATTCGATACAGAATCAAACACAAAATTTGTTCACTGTGCTATGTTTCAATGACAGACTCCAGTCCAACATGCCTATCCAGCCTCACCCATGTATACACAAGATAGATATTTACGCTCTTCTTCTGATAATCGTATAGTCATATGTATATATTGTCAAGTGCTAAATTTTTCGTCAGTGAAATCCAGTAATTAATTCGTAGGCTAGCCGACAATCAACTGTCTTGGAGTAGAGTTTTGAACGGAAAGAATGTTAGTTTACCTCGGTCAGACTGTTACAATATTTAGAGTGAAAACGGACTGGGTGTTTGACACGCTTAAACTAGGTGATTCCTCACTCAGAGCTGTCAAAAATGATTGAGACAAATGATAAGGTGATATTTCGACCCTAAGTGGCATTTTTGGCATCTTGATAGACGGGTTCCAAAAGGTCCGTAGGAATAGCATTTATTCCGATTGGTCAAATGTAGGAGAGGGTTGGGTCGAAACCTAGAATTGGGGAATATATTCTCTGAGTTAACGAGTTTGAATTAGTCTGAAAATTTCTCTGCAAGAGAGAAACCAAAGGTAGAATTAATTACCAGGACTCCGAAGGTATTTTTACAGCAGTGCCTTCGTAACAATAAGCTCAGGAAAGTCCGCCGGAAATCAAACGGCAGAAGCACGCCAAAACACAAGGTATTTAACTCAAATTCACCTTTATCACGATGTAATGTATATGCTGTTTTTCTTTATCATAGATGCATAATGTATCGATACTATGATACAAATAGTTCGGTATTACATTGATTTAATAACGTACTTTGATATGTTTCTTCGTTACAGATGCATGATGTGTTCATATTTTTGTATGGATAGTCGGTTTTACAGTGATTTAATAATGTATTTTTGAATTCTGAATTAGCATTGGTTACTTTATATACTTAGGTAGGTAAATGTGTGGTGTAGAAACCCGCCGTGTACATTTATGATTGGAAAGTGTTACATTAATTTGAATTTATCATATTAGTGAATACGGATGGTGTGTTAGGATATATTGCCTCACTTTATGTAATGATTTACGGGAATATATGACTTTCCCGAATTCTGATGTCGATAATTAGCAGTATAGCTCTATTGATCTGAAGACTTGTTATAGTATTTGTTAGCCGTATAAATGATAACACTGATAGTAAGATCTGATTGTTCGAACCTGAAGACGGACAATCTCAACTCTTAAAGTAACGAGATACTTAGGGCGTTTTACCCTTTTCTTTTACAAGGAAAATAGTTTGTTTGAAAAAATAGCGAGGAAGGACAACTTCAGAGACGGAAAAAGAAGTTGGAAGACAGAGTTGTGTAATCCCGCTTACAACCAAAGGGCAAGCAAGTCAAGACGAACGCGGAAGAGAAAAAAAAGAACCAGTCGACGAACAAGGTCATTTTGAATCACCCAACAGTCCAATGTTAAATGAACATTCGATTCCATGATGAAATTTACTCTCAGTATTAACGGCTAACTTCATTTATTTTTATTAATGTTTGGATTTTTATGAATGTATCCATTATTTTAAAGCTTCAGTTTATGTATTTCTGAACTAAGTGTCTTCAGAAAGAAAGAAATTGTAATTCACAGTGTCATTCTTCTTTTAATTGTATTTTAATTAAATTCATATTTGATCTTTACGGGAGCTCGTGTGTTGTCTTGTTCAAAGTACCATCTCAGATTACCATATTCATTAACCGGGCAAATTACACCGTAGAGATCATCTTCTAGATAACGATAATTAGAGGGATGCGGTTCGAGTGTTGTTTTTCCAAGTTGCGCAATACCTCTGACGAGGGCTTGTGCGATATTGTAATAATAACACTTTGATAACCGGCAGCACCTTACATATATATATATATATATATATATATATATATATATATATATATATATATATATATATATATATATATATATATATATATATATATAGTACACCCCATTACAGACAGTCTCCTGTTTTAAACATGTTTTTCACGTTTTTTTTCTATTTAATATAACCGTCTCAGAAAAAAGCCAAATTATAATGTTAATCAAAAGAGAGAAAAATTCTTTGAAAGTGATGTGTTGTTCACACAACAACAAAAAATTAAAATCTATAAATGGAATTCGAATCTGAAATTTAAAAACTTAATATGATATACACAGAGTTAACACCTCCAAACCAAAAAATTGGACTATTGGTGTCATTTTCTGCAAAATTCGAAATTTTAATCAAGTTTACGGATTCGCAACAGAATTTATGGAATTGTTTTACACTTTATGATTTTTTTCTCCAATTTATATAGCACTACATTCGATGATTTCAAATCTTTAACAATGATGAAACTGCGATACTGATAAGAGAACTTTATCTATGTTTATCATTTTCAATATGTAAACATGCTGTTATAAACAGATAAGTCAATAAGCAAGATGGCATTCAGGTAAGCTGTGATATTTCAATTACATGTAGATAAAGCTGGGTTGCACACAAGGTCAAATGTTTTATGACATAAATAATAAACATTTTGTAGCGTGTTTCTAATCTTACAAATAATTGTAATTAGCGGACAGCTAAGTCTAAGAGCTCATAGACTGGGGAAATTAGAGTGAAAGAGCAGACATATATGTAAGAATTCATAACATGGACTGGGAAAAGGCTGTAGCACCAAACACATTCCATGTTACTTGAACATTTGATTAGAATCGAAATCGAGTTATGTCATAGATCTTGATTTCAGTTATATTGCTATACATGCCGCAAGCCTGAAAATGGTTACTTAGGTAAACATGAGACGTGCATACGGATTGATAGGAAACTTCATGCCTGCCAAAAATAAACTACATATGATATTTAGTATACACCAATATGTACATGTGCATTTCGGTTAATAGGTTTTGTCTACGCTGGTTCTTTCTTATATATGGTGAGAAATACAAGTAAGCTAAGCATGTCAGAGCAATAATTATTTACTGAAATTTAATGTAAAACGATCAGCTGGTCTAATTTAACTTGTTATATTGGGGTGGGGGTGGCTTCTATTTTTCTGTGCAATAATAACTAATTTTACTTACTATGACAAAGCTTGCCATTACACTGCTCTCCCTTTTCACATCTTCTGCATGCATCCCCCTTTTGAAACGGAAATGAACCTACAATATTTCCCCTGAAAATCAAAAAAAAAAGTCACATTTTAGGCCATGTTTTACTGGACATGTGTGTGCACCTTTCATCAGCTGTATCAGATAAAGAGTGATACAAATATTGGGCATTTCGGATACCGTAATTTGCAGTTTCCATTCGATATTATCCATTATCCAAACTTGAACTAAAAGAAAATTTAAAATCTCCAGACTTTAAAATATGACGACAAATTCCGAATCAATTACAGAAAACTACGTTTGTTGGCGTGAAATAGTCTCGCAATGGTAGTTAAAGATAAAATGGTTATCAAAGTAAAGACAAACAATGTCAAATACTTCAAGAAAGTTACCGCTAAATAGTACTATTATTACTGAATTTTCTTCCTGTGTAAAATACGTATTCAGAGCATTCTGGAACCGGATCATCATTCTTTGTTTCACATATGAGCATATGATTTTAAGTAACCAACGTGTAATCGACCTAATTGTAGGCGATACTTACTGTGATTCATAGAAACATACAAAGAACCATGACTCGTTGTAAACATTGTCTACAGTGAACAGCGCTGAACAACGCTTGGAAGCGCAACCTATCTCACTACTTTTTGCCCAGACCATCTGTAAAATAAATGAAAAGGCAAATTATACAATTCAGTGGTGAAATAAAACACAAAAATGCCACATTATTTTCTAAAATGATATTTTTAAAAAAAAATGCATGTTTAGAGTATGCTTATTAACTAGTGCTTACAAGTAATTCTTACCAGAATGGCTGGTAGCTGCCAACAATACTATTAACTGATAAACATGTGATTAAGCTTTGCCTTTTATAAGAATATTTAAAACAAATATTGGAATGTGTTCAGTCTTAAACAAGTACCGAGGTACACATAATACGGATTAGTAGGTATGAAATTACACGCATACCGTAGGATGTCGAAAAATCTAACGTATTGCAGCAACTGTTGTCCTTGAAGCTGTTACATATGTTCACCCAAAAAGAGCTTCCAGAATATGAGCTATATAAACGCTCTCGTAGTCTTGAAAATTATCAGGCGAATATCACACACACACACACACACACACACACACAGAGCGGATTCTAGTATTTATAGCAATTGCGTTCTAATTGTCAACGCATATTGAAGCTAGGTGGGGGGAAAACCAAAAAGAGCTTCCAGAATATGAGCTATATAAACGCTCTCGTAGTCTTGAATATTAACAGGCGAATATCACACACACACACACACACACACACACACACACACACACACACACACACACACACACACACACACACACACACAGAGCGGATTCTAGTATTTATAGCAATTGCGTTCTAATTGTCAACGCATATTGAAGCTAGGTGGGGGGAAAACGCGCGGCAAAAAATGACGTCACCGTAAACGTGAACTCAGCCATCGATAGTTCGAACGACGATAAAGTACACTTCACAGTCGAATCCACCTCGGTTACATTCTTCACCTATTATGGTAAACCAACAAAGACTCAAAAAAGAAAGAAAATAAGACATCTACTGTTATTCGACAAGGACGCATTTGTCAGCGTAACAGTTCTTGGACGAAAACGATCATTAGAGTGAAAAAGGAAAGGCTCACCATGCGATTTTATATAAACGTGGTGCCAAACACCAGTAAGGCAAGCTTGCTGGAGACCTTAATAGTTCCCCAACATATATTTACTATGTGGGCATGACGGTTGTTAAATGAAAAAAAGTGTTTAGTTGGAAGCGCGTCTATGTGGAGTAATTTGTATCCACGATTCACAATATTAATAAAGGTTTTATGACAGACCCTTAAAACGACCGACGCGAGAAAAAAAATCATGACAGACACTTCAAACGACAGACGCAAGAAAATAATTATCATCTGGTCTATGAAAACATCACCTCGCTTCTCCTGAATACAAACACCACATGGTATTGTCGCCGATACAATTTGTACAATCTCTGCGGCAACCATCTTTGGTCTGTTTATGTTGGGAGTCGCAGCCACAGCGGCTGTCATTGCAACATGTCGGAGCTACATCGATAGTAACAGATGCAGCAGATGGAACTGGTAAAGAAACATTTTTTGTTTGGATACATTTACATTCACAAATTCGTATCTATTCATAACTTCTCGCGGTAGCACAACTTAATCTCAGTACAGTGAACAAAACCCAACTGTCACAAAGTGTGATAAAGTCGATAAAATGTTTGCCATTTTATGACACCTTGTGTGGTAACTTGCCTGCGTTGGTATTCGTAGGGTGGGAGCTTATCACATCTTTATTTGATTTTATAATTAACTACCGGTTTCTATCTATCAACTATGCATATATTCTCTTGGCCAAACATTATATAAAATTTTTATATTACGAAAATAAAATGTGACTATGTTTCATTTTTAGTACATAATGGTAGTTGTTTTTTTTTGTTTAAACTAGCATTTGAAATGTTTATGCTTACAGCATTGTTCAGAAAGAAATATAAGTAACTCCAGGTAACGTACATATTTTTAAAAAAAAGTAGCAACTGATTATTTATCAGGAAATATCTTTACATGAAATATTAATAAACTTATTATATCCCGGTAGTGTAATTCTAAACATATTTGCCTACCTTATTTGCAATCTCAGGGTTTTGCTAAGGAAGCTATCTAAACCTCTGCACTCGAAAATGTTATTATTTTCATGAAATAATAGTTCTTACTATTTACCCTCGAGCGGTGGAAAAAAGTCATTTTTAAAGAGAAAGGGAAGGAAAATGATTTCTGAAATGAAGAGTTTAGATCACGAAGTAGATAGAGATAGTACATTAGTCGATGGACAGTCCCTATCGGTCAGTATATAAATAAACAATTTTTTCATCTAGTTGAAACCTACCAAAACATCATGAATGCACTATGGGATTATTTCGAAGCAGGGCACGGTATTGGGATTTGCAGTGTGTTAGAAGGAACGATCAAATGGATGGCAAAAGAGGCTATGAAGAGTTGGAATTGTGTCATAAAATATCGTAAGAGCGTTTTTTGTACCTGGGTAACCAGTTCAGATATAAATATCAATTTCAGTTTTGTCCCTAAATAAAAAATATAATCCAAAGTTAAGAAGGAACAGCAATCTTAAGGTTAAGCTTGTTAAAGGCTCAAAGAAGATCGATGATATTCACGGAAAAGAAAATCACAGATTGTTTGTCAGAGAGGTCAGCTGTTGCTGGGAGGTATGTGCAGTAGACAACCTGGCCAGCTGAACACACGGGGGCCTCTGCAGTAGAACACGCACGGCAAGCAGATACACTGATCTTTGGTGTAAATCTGCAGTGTGATACTGATTTCAACGACTATTTTCGTCCCGCTTTGAGGCTCTGAAGTGGGTCAATACACCTAATTGGCACATTTGAAAGGTCCAAGGCATTGATGGTGATGATGGAGATACCCCTGATTTCTTTCATGGAAACGAACAGTCTTGTTCTGGAATGGATAATAAGTTTTGGTGTTATCTGGATCAAACTTGAAGCATGTTTTGCAAGGTTGTTAAAAGAACCGAACGAAGGTGGAAATTCAAAACGAACGTTAGAGCTCTAAAAGGAGGGTTTTAATCGTCTTGAGAACATTTGAGACTAGTAAACTTTAATTTCCTTACTGTGATTATTATGGGACAAATAAACTTAAGTGTACCTTACTGTGATCATTATGGGACAAATAAACTTACGTGTACGTTACTGTGATCATTATGTACAACTAAACTTAAGTGTACGTTACTGTGATCATTATGGGACAAATAAACTTAAGTGTAAGTTACTGTGATCATTAAGGGACAAATAAACTTAAGTGTACGTTACTGTGATCATTATGGGACAAATAAACTTAAGTGTACATTACTGTGATCATTATGGAACAAATAAATTTAAGTGTAAGTTACTGTGATCATTAAGTGACAAATAAACTTAAGTGTACGTTACTATGATCATTATGGGACAAATAAACTTAAGTGTACGTTACTATGATCATTATGGGACAAATAAACTTAAGTGTACGTTACTGTGATCATTATGGTACAAATAAACTCAAGTTCACGTTACTGTGATCACCAAGGGACACGAGTTTTTTTTTGTTGGTGAAGTTTGATAATACAGTTTACATTGAGCTGGGTACTTGTATGTTTATATGGTTCTAAGGATATCACAGGCAGGAAATTCAGTCTTCGTACATGCTGATAGACGAATTTATGAGTACCGCTCCAGCAAAACTAAAACATATTCAATGATATATACGACCACGCACACTATTCTGTTCCCTAAATAACTCTAGTGACATGCTTTAATTTTGCGTTTCACTGAGTTTGACAGACAGCCTGATGACATGACTTCAATCCTAACTTTGGAATACAGGTCAGTATACTGACTTCTTTGTAACATATTTCCACAATATTAGTATCACCTTTGCTATGTAGCTTGAGAGAGAGAAAAATCTATCTGTTGCAAACGATCATTGAAACTTCATTCGGTCAAATTTACTGCATGAAAAACAATGTTTCCATTTTATTTTGTATTTTACCAGTGAAATTGCAGCTATTAAAGTAAAACAAGCATATTACTACTTTTCTTAAGTACTCATAATGTACTTTAAGTAAGATTTTGTTTGTTTGGATAAGATCTGGAAACTAATATAGTTATTGCTGAATAAAAGACATTCCTCCTGTTGTCACGCACCTTGTCAATGTCAGGACAACAGTTAAGGTTAGTTTGTTATGGGATATCCATTTGATACGTTCGAAGTATAATTTCTAGTGATTTATTAACTATATACCAATTACAGGTACGTTCGAAGTATAATTTCTAGTGATTTATTAACTATATACTAATTACAGGTACGTTCAAAGTATAATTTCTAGTGATTTATTAACTATATACCAATTACAGGTACGTTCGAAGTATAATTTCTAGTGATTTATTAACTGTATACTAATTACAGGTACGTTCGAAGTATAATTTCTAGTGATTTATTAACTATATACCAATTACAGGTACGTTCGAAGTATAATTTCTAGTGAGTTATTAACTATATACCAATTACAGGTACGTTTGAAGTATAATTTCTAGTGAGTTATTAACTATATACCAATTACAGGAGCATAGATTGGTACTTTTGTAATTAACTATATAACTATTCTCAGGGCTGGAAATAATTTTAAATAAACACTATTGACATGTGCTGAAATTATAATATTGGAATATGCCTTTTTATGCAGGAGAGTATTTCCCCCGATAATTCAAGATTAACAGATTACTTTAAAATAGACCACTGTGCCATACTGTATCATATCCAGACGCCACTTACTTCTATAAACATACCCAATTAATCTATGCTTTCACGTAACTGGGACATTTCCGATTTTACAAATAACATTAAACGATATGGTCAGTATTTAACTAGGATATCTCCGATTGGACAAATAACATTAAACGATATGGTTAGTACTTGTAAAGGACACCTCAGATTGGACAGAAACATTAACGATATGGTTAGTACTTGTATAGGACATCTCCGATCGGACAAATAGGATTAAACACTATGGTTAGTACTTGTATAGGATATCTCCGATTGGACAACAACAAAAAACTAGCGATATGGTTAGTACTTGCCAAAGTTTTCCAGTTCTATAAGGAATATGCTCACGCTGTACCTCACCTGTATACACATCATCAATACGCTTTATGTGTTATAAGATGTTCCGTTTCGTTCTATCTCTTCTAATGCAAAGGGAGTATAATGCATTTTTACATATATGGGTTGAACTTTCATTTTTATGCAGTCATTTTCCTTTCCAATATGGTGATCATCACACCACATCTAAAGAAATCGGAGGTGTTTTCTACTTCTCGATGAGATTTACTAACCTTGACGTGGTTTATTTTTACCAAAACAATCTTTGAAAATTATATTGTGTTTTGCTTTCATAAAATACCACAATTATCGAATATCACACTCCGCTTCTATATCTTGTTCTTCAAATGGACGCTTTTCAAAATCTACTATGTCTTTTTCTTGTACTCTTAAGTTATTTGCATTCTTATTCAACATTAATCTTTTATGATTAAATACGCCTGGCCGATCTTGAACTTTCGATTCGCACTTTCAATCCATCTCGAAGGAAATTGTTCTTTTGACATTTGAATTCCATCTGGATTATACATAGATAATGATTTTTCTCTTTTTTTAGTATCATTGGGTTCACAATTATGGCGTAAAGATTTTCGATATCATCACGTGTTTTAGGATATATAGTTTCAAATGCAGCGAAACATGCTTCAGTGTTTAACTAGTATTCAATACGTTTTTGAATCAACACTGCATGCCTCGATAGAAACGAAATATTCGATACTCCTGCTCGACCACAGGAAATGACGAGAGAATAAAAACTATAGAAATATGCTCAACGGCTATGCATGTACCTGACAGTTACATAGCTTAGCAATCTTGAAATCTCAGTTATTGTCTGACTAGTGGCTATACATGTACATGACATTTATATAACTTGGCTATCTTGTACTCTGCCATTGATTGACGTACTAGTAGCTATGCATGTACTTGACGTTTGTATAACCTGGCATTTGTATAACCTTGTACTCTGCCACTTGACATTATTCAATCCAGCGTTTATATGATTAGTTTAAATGTATAAGCAACAATTTATGCAAATGTCAGACAGATTTACTGGTAGAAGGCTTACAATTGGTAAACTAGATTATTAAAGAGTTCGCATTTGTTCTTCGAGAGTGCAATCTTAGAGGCTTTTTTATTTTGGGCATTAAAATCAACCACAAAATCCCTTGATCTTTATCCAATATATCTTTAAACAATATTCAACAATGTAGCCATACCAAAATCTTTTACGTGTGAGTGAAAACAAAAAGAAGATAATAATATAATATTCAATGAAGTTTCCATATCTCACAAATACGTACATGTACCTTCAGTCCAAGTCGACTGGCATATAACATGAAAAAACATTCCAGGTATCACTATTTCGCCCTTTCTCGTCACATCATTTTGAAAATTCGACCGTTAATTTGAATAACTTCACTCAAATTACTATTACATTGTCAACATTGAAGTCTGAGAAACCGTTACGTAGTCAACGCCCAGTTAGTAGGACCACTGGAAATGCGCAAGGAAATGGTTAACTTTATCAAACCGTCAGGGTACCGACGCAGAAACGTGACTAAAATATCTGGCGATGAGCTGCAATCAGCGGATATAATATACCCAATCAAGACGTTCACATGGCATTGCAAAGAACTCCTAAACCTACGTTTTTACATCACATATCATATAGAACTGGCCAAAACCTCACTCACAATCGAACAAAAAGTCAATCATTTGTTCTGCGTCTACCGCCGCTCTCCTCATAGCGGAAACTACTAGCAGACTGTATCGCTCTTTTTGAAGTCATAATGGAAATTTTATAGATGGCAATTTGATTATTCTTGGGAGCCGATGTCCCGGAAATCCATATATATATATATATATGTATATATATGTATGTATATATATGTATGTATATATGTATGTATATATGTATGTATATGTGTGTGTGTATGTATGTATATGTATGTATGTATATGTGTATATATGTATATATATATATATATATATATATATATATATATATATATATATATATATATATATATATATATATATATATATATATATATATATATGTAACCTCTCAATTAGCAAATCTGCCCGCCCACTATAAACGTGGTCACAAGTTAGACTTGATTCTGATAGACCTGATGGTCATAATGTAATGTAATCTTTTTCATCGGATCTCTTCTGCGGCACATGCCATGTCAACGTATCAATCGTCATGTGAACTTGATCCAATTCCAACATCACTGCTGCTTGAGTGCTTAGAACCAATATTGCTTTCACTAACTGATGGTATTAATACCTCTCTCTAATCTGAGGAATTCCCATAATTTTTTCAAAACTGCCATTGTAAATCCTCTGCTGAAGAAACCAAAACTCGATCAGTACGATTTAAAAAAACATCCGCCCAGTTTGTAATCTCCCGTTCATATAAAACGTTTTAGAAAACGTTGCTCTAACCTAACTTGTATCTCATCTGAATTCAAAGTTTTTTTTAGTAATGTACAATCTGCATATGACTCTTACCACAGTACTGAAACTACTCTTCTGAAAGTTTTTAATGACATTCTCTCTGCTTTGGATAGCGAAAGATTAGTCCTCACCCTCCTTGATTTGTCTGCTTCATTTGATATAATGGACCATGATAATATTATTTCACCGTGTCCAGCATGTATTTGGCATTCACAATACAACCTTACCATGGTTCAAGTCCTACTTAGTAAACAGGACACAAATGTATCTGCAAATGGAATACACTCCAGCCCAGATGATCTATGTTTTGGTGCTCCACAGGGATCTGTTTTCTTGGACATGTTCGCCTAATTCTATACACTCAGCCGCTCCCAACTGAAGTTGATGCTACCATCCAAGGAGTAGAGAGGTGCATTTCTGATGTGAACACATAGATGACATGTAACAAGCTGCAGATGAATGATGATAACACGGAGGCCATTCTGATCACAACAGAAAGACTTTCACTTTCACCTCAAACAATAAATATCAACAACACCAACATTACATTCACAGTCAGTACTAAACCTAGGTGTTACTCTAGACAGCACTCTCACATTGCACCAACATGCCATGAAAATATGCAAAGCTGCATATCTTGAGCTGAGACTCATCAGCTCCATTCAAAACTATCTTTCAGTTGATGCCATTAAACCACTGGTGTGTTAATTAGTACTTTCAAGACTGGACTATTGTAACTCAGCTCTTTCTGGTTTGTCTCAATATCTACTTCAGAAACTTCAAAAATGTTTAAAACACAGGTGCTCAGATCTTTAGAGTACCACGATCAGAGCACACTTCTCTGCTGCTCTGTACCTTACCCTGGCTATCCATTCGATCCAGAATCAAACACAAAATAAATTTGTTCTCTGTGCTACGTTTCACTGACGGACTCCAGTCCAAGATAGCTATCTGGCCTCACCCACGTGTACACACCAGGAATATACTTACGCTCCTCTTCTGAAAATTGTATGCTCATTATTCCAACTATGAAAACGAAGTCATATGGACAACGTTCTTTTGCATACCAGGGCCCATCAACGTGGAATAAATTGCCCATTAAAATTAGACACAAAGACACAGTGATCCCTTTCAAGAGTGCTCTTAAAACTTAATAATGTTTCCTACTTTAAATAGTTTCAGCATTTTTTATTGTTTCTAATTTCATGGTGTGTTTTTTTTTTTGGTAATCATATCATTATAGATGTTGTAAAGTGCTTAGAGTTTCTAAAGATTAGGCGAGAAAGAAACTCCTCATTATTATTATTATTATTATTATTATTATTATTATTATTATTATTATTATTATTATTATTATTGTTGTTGTTGTTTTAATTATTAATAATAATTAAAAGATAATATTATTAATCATTGCATCGGATCACTTTTGCGTCATATACCATCTCAACTTATCAGTATGTAATCTTCCATCCAATATACTACTAAGAGCAATCTCCGCATGATGAATATAACCCAACTAATGACATCCAAGAAAACCTAACAACTTCGTTACCTCCTACAGCAGTATTACATTACAAGTGCTTGCGTTTATTGCTTGACAAACATGCCCCAGCAACCAAATGATGGCATGGTGTTGTCCATAGTGTAGTAGTGTTAGTGACCAGCTTCGAACTAGAGAGAACTCCGTAAGGCTAAGATAATTTGGCTTTTCATAAGCCTCACTGTTCATTAGCTGAGATAAAAATCTATATGTATTATGTTTCCAAAATCAATGACCCTTGTTAGGTACACATTGAATTTGATTTTGGACAAGGTCAAGTACAAAATGCATACGTAGATATATAACCCTTAAGAAATGCCGAAAAATATTCCAAATTAAATATACGTAACAATATCAACAAACATAATTCTTGTTGAGCACCCACTTATTCTTACAATGATAGTCCAAGTGTATCGGGTACACTACTATTTACAGCGCGCGGACATCAAGCTCTTATCAGTGTCAGCTTTTCAGATATAATAATGGGCAAGAAAATACAGTAATAAAGAAATGTTTCTTATAGAAATATAAACAGAGCATAAGTATGCATATCTTTTAAATCTTGTAATTAACGTCCTGTAATGCCTTTGAGCATGCTTTGCAGCAAGCTATATCCTTTTAACGAAACTCCTATATTGGCTGAGGTGTACCGATTACATCTAAGCATTTAGAAACATGAAAGCATTTCCAGATATTAACATGGAATAGTTGCGTGTGAGATATGTCATGGAATACGTGATCAAGGTATCTTATTAACTAGACAGTTACTGGTTGCAATGTATTGTCACGATTATGTAGAGTGGATGACATATGTTTATATCTTTGATGTCTTACTGAGATGTTGCCCCAACTTACATATATGAATTGATCATTTCTAAATAAGTTAAAACCATGCATTCAGTAACTCATTTCATTTGATACTTTGCTATATATCTCGTAATGACGAGGCAGAAACTCATTTGATTTGATACACTGCTATATATCTCGTAATGACGAGGGCAACCTAATAATGCAACATTTCGAGTAATTGCTATGATTATCAATATAGTATTTTTTAATATAGATACTGTTTTCACTTCTCGAGAGCTTCGAAGATAAAACCAATATATGGAATGGAATGTATGACATAACGTTCTGACATAATGTTCAGTCATATAATTTGTTTTCTTTATTCTGTGCCATATACATTGAAAACTATTTAGACCTTACATGTCTATATCTCAGGTAGATAAATTAGTATAATCCGTTTCGCCAACGATAGGGTTCATTGGCATGTAGTTAGTTTGTATCTAATTTAAGTTTGCATTTCTAAATTACACACACACACATACACACACACACATACATACATACATACATACATACATACATACATACATACATACATACATACATACATACATACATACATACATACATACATACATACATACATACATACATACATACATACATACCTACATACATACATACATACATACCAATAAACCTTAAGTTGACTTCATTATACACAATCGTTTGTTTTGTTGACACTTTTAACATAAAACGCACGTCGAAGTAATGTATATTTCTATAATTCTTATTATGAGTGGAGAAACAATATGTATTTTCACTTTGGAATAATAATGCAAGATGATTCTGGTCGTTATCAAATAAATATTTTTATAATAAACGTTGTTGTCATTTTTTGTTTCTTTGTTTGTTTGCTTGTTAGGTTTGTTTTTCTTTTAGAATTTACCTGTGTATAATGGCACGCATTCCCACAGTCTCGCCCGTACTTGTAATTTTGTTTCTCCCTGTGCCATGCTCTCAACGCATCCCTAATCAAGATGTTTTCTTGTCTCTTTCCGGTGCTAAAATACATGTTTTCACCATGCCCTGCCAGTTGATGGTCAAAAAAACACTCTTCCACCCATAGTCTGGCCTCACGCTCGAGATCTGCATTCCATTTCTAGAGGGAACGAAATATATATATATATCGTTTAATTTAGAATTTCTCGATTTGGCCCACCATTTCTTCTCGTTTTTTTTTTGTATATGCTAAATTCTTTTTCTACCCGTCAATTAAGCTTATATGCAATAAAGATTTCGATCAATTTACATTATTCGGACACTATGCAAGTGTTTGGATGTATCAATCAAAATATCTCTTTTGCTCTTCAACATTTTCTTGATAGGCAATTTACATGGACCTTTTCTAAATCAAAGTAAAAATAAAACTACAAAAAAACCTCTTTGCAATTTTTTCCTGGTTATCTATGTAAAATATATGGCAAAACGTTTACACGCTGGCGGTCTGGGTCAAATTTTGACTCGATACCCCTACCCATGGTATCGAAATGAGGCCAAAATTGTGTCATTGTAATGGTAGTCAAGGAACTTGTACTGAAAAGATTATTAGCCATGATTTAGACTGGTACTTAGTCGGTTTTAAAATAGTGAAAGATCAATACTACCTGCAATTTCATTAAAGTTGTTTGAAACATCCAATGATTCATTAAAAAAATGTTCCCAGGCAGAAATCAAACATTGTATGTCAATGTGGATCCCGGATTCACAGGTCAAGGTCACTGTATGTCGCTTTTTCATATGGCAAATATTGCAAAATAAGCACAATAATCAATCTTTTCAGATGGCTCATGGTAATGTAATTACATCAAGGATACATTGTTGGAAGGGTTTCTCTCTACTATCGGGTAATTAAGTGATACCTAAACTTATTATCACGTCAACGAGTTTGGTGTTGTATGTAGAGTTTAACTGAAAACTCTTTTTGGTACTTTCAAACATTCCCATAACCCTATGTGTGATAAAAGCAATGCTAAATATAGTACACATGTAAAGCAATTACGTTTCCAAATTGAAATCATACAAACTCCCGTTATATATAAGTAATTAGCAAACACTGCAGCTTGATACATTTATTTATTTATTTATGTATTATATCTGCAGCCTTACCGTTATTAAACAGGGCCAACAGAGACAACCCACTAACTAGATAACATCATATCCTCTACATTGTTATATTCTGTTTATTTTAAAATGTGCAGTTTTCTTCGTGTATATTTGGAATAATGTGCAATATTTAACTTTATTTTTCAGTAAAGTTTGTCTCCTATTTCAGAATTCAATCTTTTTAATCCTTTTAAGAGTTAAAATAGGTCTCTGTACACCGACAAACTGGCGAATCATAGGTTGTTAATCATGAAATAGATCACGTCGTTCGAAGCCTTTGACATACTAACAGCAAAAAGAACGTTGACAGAGGTACAAGCATACTCGTAATAGCCGAAGGACAAATCAAATGTGTAAAGAAAAATAGTCACTACACTAGAATGAGAATTGAAAACTTAAAAGATACAATCTCAGCTGTAATGAGATGTGAGAACTTATTAAATCCAGTATTAACTAGATTCGTTAGTGGGAACTTAACAGAGCCAGTCTCGACTAGAATGAGACGCGAGAACGTATCAAATCCATTCTCAGCTACAATGGTAAGTGAAAATAAAGAAAATAAATTATCAGCTGTGATGTTCCTGATAGATTTGTACATTTATACAGTCATGGATTCATCTGAGAAAGTCGAGCAAGTCTTTTTCAGCGCTTCAAAAGAATAATCCAGTTTCAACGGTTTAAAGGATGGAGTCAAGTTGTCAACGTTTAAAGGAAAGAGTCACGTCGTCTACTGGTTAAGGAGGGGAATCGAGCTGTTCTTTGCTTGTTTTGTTTGGAGTCTTTTTGGTGGTTTTTGTTTTGCTGTTTACATCTTATCTGCAAAGTTCTTCTATAATTATTGTAAAATAGATGCCAGATATAAAACAATATCAGCTTCCGTGTACACAAAGCAAGGCGTTCGCATGTAAGCTTTGTCATCACCTAATAATTGCAATCGAAGTAGCTTGTAGAGGAAAGTAATGTTTCGATTGGTCAGAATATTGTAATAAATTTGGAGTATGTGTATTTGAAAGCATCCCGTTTTTAATTTGTGCGAGTATTTGGTCTTCGGTGCCATGTAATCATTACTAGCCCGAAATAGTTAGCCAGTTAGTAGGAGCAAACATCACAGAGCCGAGTGTTAGTGAATTTGAACCATACTGCGGTCGTTAGTAGTGAATTTAGGTACAAGCCGAATGACTGTCCCCTTTAGTAACATAGTCCATATTAAAATTCCGCGGTGTATAAAAGTGATGTGATTGAAAAGGCAGTATTTATGGTTGGAAATCAAGAAATTATAGAATGGAATCAATAGGTTGGAACTTGGTAGGTACCGTTTATGTGTCCATAGTGGAAAATGGGCGTATGTATATAAGCGTGATACGCCGGAAATTCTGTGGATTGACTGGCCTAGGGTCGCGCAGTTAAATATTTCCCAGTTAGTAAGGGAATACTAGTGGAATTGCTATCGCATGACGGGCTTGCGGTACGGAAATAGGGTGATAATGAAGAAAAACCATGCTAAGGTGCGGTTAATGGACTTTTGGGCAAATTGTCTCCTCTGGGTCGCCAATTGATTAGAGCAAAGATTATTAATTATAGCAGACACGTCTTTCTTTCCATTTTACAACTCAAGTTGTATGGAAGTCTTTGGAAATTTGGGGAAAACATATGACTTCCAGCGTGACTCGCGCCAGGGTTTTTACACCGCTCGGTCAAGTGAATACCCCTGTGCGTGTAACAATATTATCACGTGATCAAAATGAATTGCGTTCATTTCAGTATGAACTGTCAGGAGAACTACTTTTCTAAAAATACCCACGTCTGTAAATAGAATTACGTGTACAAGCAGAAGATAAACACTGCTAGTGAAGGCAGACACGAAGTAAACATTAAAGGAAAAGAATCATTTTTACAACTTTTTAAACAATAATTTTATAAATTTAGTTTGAAAGATTAAAGCAAAATATATTTCTCATCTTTTATGAATAAAATCATTCAATGTTTGATGAAATTTCACAAGCCCAAGAGCTATAAATAGCTACGTAACAGAAACCCGATAAAAGTATTACTACGCACAATTATGATTATTGTTTTTTATGATGAAAAAAGAAAACATAACAATACATTGCAATTTCAATTATAAGAGTTTAACGTTGTTTTTCTGCGTTCATCGTGGTATAAACTGTCAGTTGCCGACTCACACAGCTTACATAACGCCCTTCGGACGTTATTTGCTGTGTGAGTCGGCAACTGACAGTTTATACCACGATGAACGCAGAAAAAAAACAGCGTTAAACTCTTTAAGTATATGCACTGGAAGTTGGATGACGTTTCAGCGCACCTATCCGTAAATTCAAGTGAGATTATCGTATTTTGAACCTGGTGCATATGTTTGGTACGACATCAAACCTGGCCATAGGCACATTTCTTTAAAATATCCACTGAGTTCGATAATGAGCGAGGTTTACGGATATTCAAGATGTGATTTTGAATCTGATTATTTTAACCTGTTACTATTCTGACAATTACCAACACGATGTTTTGAGCTTGCTTTTACTCTGGAGGCAATATTCCGATTCCACTTTAATAAAACTTCAATTATGGACCTATCTTATCAAGATTCTGCATGAATGTGATGATTAGAGACCCATAAATCACGTGATATTCCATATGATCTGTTGAGCTAGTTTCCGGTCTCGAGTAAATATATATATATATATATATATATATATATATATATATATATATATATATATATATATATATATATATATATATATATATATATATATATATATATATATATATATATTTGATAAACATTTGTTCAAACATGGCTCATACCGTGCAAATCTCTACTGATTACAGTTATGAACGAGATTCGTGCATGTTAATGACGTTATCTTGTGTCTGATTAGCTGAGCTTGTCAACGTCAGAGCCATTCTTTTTCAGACCAGATTTTGTTCATACTTATTGAATAGGCCTAATGTTATCTATAAAAAAAACAGTAAGATTATCTTCCACTGGTTAGTGAAGTTTGTCTACACTGTAGTAACTTTAATAATCAAACTACCTATCAAACCCATAAATTAGTCTGTATAAAGATCGTGTGTAAGTTTTATTTTCAACAAGATTTGAGCATATTTACGATGTAAACCTTCTGATTGGCTGAACTAGTTACCACGTTAGATACTGAACATTGATCGGATTCAACTTGAATTCCAGCCTTATATGATCATGGTCTTAGGCAGGATCTGTAATAGTGACATCAGTACATGTTGTAGCAATTCTAGGGTAGGTGCCATTTGTAAGTACATCTTCAGTTCTATAGATTCATGAGATTTTCTGATTAGTTGTTTGATTATGGGAAGTTGGTGATGGGAGAAATAGTCCTCAGCGACAGTAATTAGATAATTAGATATCAACAGAGAGCAGTGTTAATAGGATTTCACGACAGCAGGGTTTAGTGTCGTAGTGAGTTCAGGTAAGAGCTGCATAATTAGGCCCCTAACAAAGTAGTTCCGATTAGAATCTAATTGTGTTGATTGATTGTGTATCGCCGTGTAAAGTATTTGTGATAGAGACTAATAATTTGTACAATGGAATAATTTAGAAGTTATTGTTCAATTATCTGGAGACAAATTTTATTATTGCTTTTATGATAAAGATAGTGTCGAGTTCCATGCAATATGAGGCTTAAAATCATGATTTAACTGAATAGAGTAGGAAAACAGTTCATTGTGTTTGGTGTTTGTTTTATTTCTATTTTTAGTAAGTGAATTACTGACGCTACGTTACCGAAATATAATCAGAAGAAACCATTCCGTTGTGAAGTTGGCATGCAATTGTGGCGTAGTGATGCAAATGTGTAGTTGTGATATTTGTAGTCATGTATTGATTAGAGGAAAATAATGTATATTCTGGGTGCGTTGGAATTTCCAGTCGACAGCAGCTGTTGTCGAGAAGTCCTTGGAAATAAGGAGAGAACAAGTAAATTTTGATAGAATTCACGGCAGGGATGGATTCCCTCAGTAAGGATGCTCATTTAAATTATTACAATGTTACTAAAATGTTCTACCTGACTGACTCATATTGTTCAAGTTTTGATTTTGTTTGATTTTAGAACAATTACGTCAGGCACAGCAGAAGACAACAAGGGTTTCCTTTTCTAAAAGTAGTTCTGAGCTCATGGTCACCTTGACTGAGACGACTGGTCTGATATGACTAGACTGAGATAAGAAATGTAAGGTTAGCAAAACTGCTTGATTTCTCTGTCACATGGGAGAGAAAAGATTCATATTTATAATCATACACTGGCATCCATTCGATACAAAATCAAACACAAAATTTGTTCTCTGTGCTACGTTTCACTGACAGCATACCTATTCGGCCGCACCCATGTGTATACAGCAGCAAGATACTTACGCTCCTCTTCTGACAATCGTAGTCTCATTGTTCCCACTATGAAAATGAAGTCATATGGACAACATACTTTTGCATACCAGGGCCCGGCGACGTGGAACGAATTGCCCATTAAAATTAGAAACAAAGACACAGTGGTCCCTTTTAAGAGTGCTCTTAAAACTCACCTTTCTCTACTGCATGAACAAACTTAGAGACCTAATACTGTTTTGTTTCTTATATGTTTTCAGCATGTTTTTATGTTTTCCAATTTCATGGATTTTGTTTTTTTGTTTTTCTGTAGTGTATTCATATCATTGTAGACGTTGTAAAGCGTTTAGATATTCTAAAGATTAGGCGCTAAACAAAGTCTTCATTATTATTATTATAGACGAGTTTGCTTGTGAACAGGATCTGTGCTTGTTAATCATGTTTTGTCTTCGAAAACCATTTCTGTCAGGCTATTGAAATGAAAATGATTCTAAGATTGTTTGATAGTTTATCGGTCTGTGTTCTTACAATAGTGCATACTCTTGCTTCGAGAAGTGATCAACTGTCAAGTTGCGTTCTTCAGGTGAGAGATATCGAGCTCACATAGGTTTCTTGTTAAGGGATCAGTTAACCATCGTACCTCTATTCTTTGATGAAAAGTAATTTCGACACGGAACATTAGACGTAAAACATAGATGTTTTTTTTTCAAATACAATTATGACCGAATCTGTTGAAGTTTGATCGTTGTTACAAGGTGTTGTATTACCACTCTATGATCTTAAAATAGGTCAAGAAAACAGCAAATACCAACAGATTTTGCAAATTTAACAACTAATTTATTTCCATAGAATACAAAGTGAGAATATAAAAATTACTTTCGGTATTGCGAATTATGCCCCAGTAATCCTAGAATTTCTAAAAGAAGTTCTAATGATTAAAGATCTGAACAAACTTTAATGGTATTCCAATATAAATACAATGCTGTTGTACAAAGTGTTTAAGTGCATGTATTTACCTGTAAAGTGGATAGCAATCTTTTGTTGCATCGAAGGAATATAATCCAATGTTTCCTTGTTTGAATTCACTATAATTCCCAGTCATATTTCCAATTATATTATATAGAACACTTTGTATATCCAGAGAATAATAAATAATTTAACCCAAATACAAATATGGATACAAAAATATAAGTGATTAATGCCTAGATATTTTGCGTTAATACTTGATTATTCCAGTAAACATGATCGTATAATCCGGTACCTGACCTAGGTTACAATTAGTATCTTCTATTAAAAAAAAACAATACAAATTATGGCCTTATGGAAAGCTTGATTCTAAAGTATTCCGAATGTTTACATTATAAAATATGTTATTACAATTATAATATAGAATGTGGTAAACGCAATATTTTTGACTCAGAACAAAATAAATATGTATTTTTCTATTGATAATGATCCAAATATTAAACCATTCTCATAGAGGAAATATTAGCTTCGTATTAGTTGTTTTAAAAGTTGAATTAAAAAGTTCAACGATTTTGGTCAAGTAAACAATGCCCTTGATTTTGAACAAAGTTGGCTACAAGGTACAGTTTTACAAAAGCGCACATAACACATCCCATCATAAGGAAAGAGACTGATTTATATTTTTGTAAAGTTTTATATTTGTACATTTAGTCAAATATATGTGTGATCAAAAATTACATAAAACAGTCGTAAAATGGCACAAAATGTAATATTTCCATACACGTAAAAGTGAATCTATTAAATTGTCCTTTCACTTGATATGCCTCGTGTCAATTTCGAATGCATCATCAAACTCCATTTTGATAATATCTAACCTGTGTGTTGCATCTTGTAGAAGACAGTAATGGGGTTGTGATCGCATAAACAATAATCGGAGATGGAGCTGAACTAATACACACTTTAAAGTGTTGCAAGGCTAATATAAAAGCCAACCATTCCTTCTCGATTGTGGAATAATTTCTAGGGTGCTTATTTAATTTCTTAGAAAAATAGCACACTGGATAATATAAATCATTTTTGTCTTGAACAAATACTGCACAAACCCTAAGATCCCTTTCATCAACAGACAATTTAAATGATTGACTGAAATTTGGAGCTATAATAAATGGTTCTCTCTTCAGTATGAACTTTAATTTCTCTAAAACCTCCTGACATTTTTCATACCGATGAAAATTGGTTTTCTTACCTATTAAATTAGTCATGGTCTCAGCAATAATGGAAAAAAATTGGAACACAATTTCTTATAATATGCAGCCAGACCTAAATTTCGCATCAGTTGTTTTTCACTGATAGGCACAAGGAATTCAGAGATAGATGTGACCTAACATCAAGATGTTAAAACTTACGGTGTCCAACAACATAACATAGAAATCGTAACACAAACACGACTAAATTCAGTTTTACTTACATAAATTATTACATTTGCATCACTGAGTCTGTCAAAGTATTTGGGAATCTTTTCAAAGGGATCTTTCCAGGTGTCATTGTAGATGGTGACATCATCGATGTAAGCGTCACATTTTCTAGACCAGCAGTAATCTTGTTCAATAAACGTTATAACGTACAAGGCGAACCTTTAATCTCAAACGGTCACTTCGTATTGATAAAGTCCCTCTGACGTTACGAATGCTAAAATTTATTTTGCCTTTGCCGTCAGTGGAATTTGACAGAATAATTTCAAAAAGGTCAAATTTAGTGACATAGTTTGCATTTCCAATTTTGTAAATGCAGCTATCGATTCTTGGCAATGTAAATGAATCTGTTTTAGTCACACAAATCACTTGTCTATAGTCGGTGCATATGCGGAATTATCTGGTATTATCTGGTCTCGGTAGAAGAATAAATGGTGAACTCAGTCACTCTTACTCGGTTCTATGAAGTCATTTTCCAACAAATGCCATGACATTGTGTTATGCAAATTTAATTTGCATTGCTTGTTTATTAAAATAACTAATTTGTTTATATTGTAAACACCAGGATCATTCTAGAAGGTTATTTTCCATTGAGGTAATAGTTTGTTTTAGAAATGTGTGACCTGAATTCAAGTAGAGAACTATATATTTATGTAACTAAGAGGATATTTCAGTCGTACTTTATCATCAATCACCTTCAAGTTATATTATATGTTATGCCTAGATAGGATGGAATTTATTTCTTCAGCTTATTGAATACAAGTGATTATTTTGTCTGGAAATACACAGGTGCTCTGACAAAATTATTAGATAGAGATATTCGCTGGAATATATAGTAAGTATAAACCTGGACTTATTTTACCGTAATTCAACAAAAGACTGTTGGCACATCAAATCTTTAGGAGTTTCCACAGTGACATCTTCACCTTAAGTTTTGGATTTTTTTTACTTCTACTGAGTTGTATTCAGGACTTTAAATTAGGACATGTGTCTGTAGTTCTTGAATTATTTTGGGATTTAATTTGGACTACTGTAAGTTTTTTTTTCCCCCTCATTTCCACTTTGTATTCTAAGGAAATAAATTATTTGGTGAATGTTACAAAAATTGTTGCCCTTCACTCTTTTCTGTTACTTATTTTAAGAGCATAGACTCGTAACAATTGAAATAAGTAAAACGTGAAAAGAGCGAAAACCAACAAGTGTTGTAACGTCAACAAAAAATAGATTTCCCTACAATACTAAATGAAAATGTAAGCATAACTTACGGAATTGCATTTTAAATCCAAAATAATCATATAATTAATAGCATAAGTCCTAATGAATAAAGTTTTGAATAACTTTAATTGTCTTTCAAAAATTTTCTTATGATGATGGTGTTTATATACCTGTAATGGCCTGCAGTCACTAATGTACCGATGTCCTGAATTATAATGATGTGCCATTATTCTTTTGATGAATAACAATAATAAAATCCGAGATGTCCTTGTTTGAATTCGTTATAATTCCAAGTTAATCTCTGTCCAAGAATATTATTATATAACACGTTTTGATTTCAGGTAATAAAACCTAATTTTAACCAGGCCAATTTCCCAAGACAACAATATTAATGATTTCTGCCCAGATGTGATTGCAGGAATAAATAAATGTTTCCAGTAAACAAGAGTATATGTTTAAAAAAACACTAAGACTCAAAGGAAGTACCCGTATGAATGCCAAACGTTACTTTCTTTACAAATCGAAGTTATAATTGGAAGGTCTGTTACTAACTTTACACTTACACTAAAGAACATGATAAACATCTCCTTGACTCCGACAAAGATAATGATCATAATATTTACACTCACAGAGAAATATCAAAAATGTATTAGTTGTTTAAAGAATGTTTTTGATACAAAGGATGATAGAAAATTAATCTTTCTTCGACAATGTCAGCTACAACAAACAATGTTACATCATTCATGGCATATAATAGATTTTAAAAAGCCAATACAAATAAATAAATAAATAAATATATATATATATATATATATATATATATATATATATATATATATATATATATATATATATATATCTATATATATATATATAACAAATTGACATAACAACATGTGCGGTGCTGGGCAATGCACATCCCAAATGTTCGTCGCGGAGCAATTAATATATTGTAATTTAAGCTAAGTGAAACCGATGAACTGATAGCCCTTCTATCTGCCAATAGTGTTGTTCACTAATATTATTGGTCTGAATTATTTAAACAAATCATTCAAAACTGAAATACCCGATGAAAAATTACACAAACCAAAACATGTGAATGATGCAGAACGTGTCCTTTACAGCACAAGCAAATCAACAATTCGCGCGGTGAAAACGTTCAGTACGAACAGTATAATGGACACGAGGGCTCTGTACAATGCGGCGTATTTGCTGAGAAAAAAATCAGTACAGATAAAAAAAATGTATTGGTTCACCTACAGATGTTACAGAGGAACATTTACTTAAAAAGGTGTGCATAGATGACCAACATATGTGCCCGAAAAAAAGGAAATATCAAACATGTACCTGGAAAATCACAGTGAAGCAAACGAAAATGAACAGCAGAGACAAGATGGTTAAGATGAAAGAAGACACATCCCTATTTTGCTTGGATGCTGTTGGTGTCCAAATCCTGATCCGAAATCAACCTGGAGTAAAACTGCATTGAGGCACAAACTCTCAATTGTGTCAAGATCGATGTTTGCAGCTGATTGAGCAATGCTGCACTGCAAATTGAAGAGTGATCTAATGACCGTCCTTGAGAAGCTGCCCTGGTACAAATGAGCATGTATAAACAACAATGACCCGAAATCAATCACAGATTCAGATGTTGGTTAGCCTGTTGAAGTGAAGGTAGCACTTGTGGATGCAATTGCAACATTTAAGTAATTTGCAACACAAGACACCATAACGAACCGCAGCCAACTGTTTAAACACTTTACCAGCCTGTGCTAGAGAGATACACCAACGTATATACAGTGCTCCCAGTATTTGACCAGTGCGATATAACTATGTCATTAAACACGGCCAGCCGTGACAGGAGGCAAGGACGCCAGCAAGTAATATCATATGGTATAATGGATACAACAAACATTTTAAAGAGACCTATGAAGTAACTTATGTCAGATGTGAAGACAAAGACGTCATTCATCTACTGCTATCTGGCTGAGATGCTGTTGGATAAAGCACACGCAACTGAGAAGTACGAGGTGATGCCATGGAGGTCTCAGTGCAGAGGAACTCACACAGATATCACATTTACAAAGTGTCAAAGAAGAAGCCGAAACATGGCTTCTGTGGTATGTATCTGATACAACAGCTGTGGGGATATTGCATCGCCAAGTTTGCCGTTGTTACGTTGTTCCAGAAAATGGCAAATGTGGGTATTTGAGAAATCTTGCCAGTACCTTCACATGGATCGGTGGTTTTCCTGGGTTCTTGATCCACCAGTTAGACACTAATCAGATTGTTTCCTATTCAGTATACCAAGTTTTAACTTTGAGCTGGAATACATACATTTCTCATTTTGTAATCTCAGTCCAGTCTTGTAATATTCTGTTAGTAATGTATTTTCTTTAAAAGGAATTATATTGTTCTATTGTCTCAGCTTCTTTTGAACCACTCTGCTCATATTGGATTTAAAGTAGATGGACAATACTAAATACTTTATTCTTGGTTTTCTTCATACGGAGCTTATTCAGCTTTGGATAGATAGGTCCATATATACATTGAATATATAATACTTATTATTTTACCTAATATATCTCTGTTTGTGTCTTATGCGTTCATGCATTGAATTATATCAGTTAGCCTTTGATCTCCATAGGTGGATTTAGTTTTGGTTGGTGTTTTATGAGATGCACAAGGTTATTTAGTACCGAAGCAATTGGAGCATTAGTTTTGTCCAAGGACGTACCACATTAGCTGTCTTTGGATGCTCCAATGTTTGGATTCAATCTATACCCTCGCCGCCATCGATCCTGCGCACGAGTTACTGCACCGGTGTGATAACTGTCTTCAGTGTTTAGTCCATGCCGAGGGGCTCATCGAGCTTAATCTAAATCCCTGATCTCTCGGGCGATTCTCCTTAAGTAGAAGTAGTTCGGTGGCTTAGGAATCATGGTAGGTAATAGATCATTATATATTATCCAATTATTTTTTTTATTTTTTAATAATATACATAAAACTGCGAAAATCGTAGACTCCAATCTGCCATCCATAATTTGCCATCTCAGAGACTACTTCGATTTTTTTAATTGATTTATTCTTTTGAATTGACGATTCGCCATATATGGCACAGCTCCGGCTCCTTTTCAAGTATATCAAATTATGTACATTTAAAAGTTTTCTGACTGCATTAATAAAAAACAAATTCCAATGAAACCTTAGAAAAGATAAAGAATTTCACGAGAATTGGATACGACATTTGTAAGTTTTGACTTCTAAGTTTTTCAAATGTTATATACTAATAACAGAGGTTGAAGAGCCAATCAAGCGAGTCAATAGGTCTCAGAGCTAATCGGGCGAGTCAAGAGGTCTCAGAGCCAATCAGGCGAGTCAAGAGGTGTCAGAGCCATTCTGGCGAGTCGGGATGCAAGATATCAGCAGCATATACTATTCTTGAAGTTAATTAATAGGCTGTGTTCATACGTCTGTGTGTCTATCTTTATTTGTTCTAGTTTCATTTAATTTTGTTTCAGTGAGATTCAGTAAATGCCAGATTGTCGGATGTAGAAAGTAAATAAATAAAGCGAGAATTGGTATGGTTATAGTGAACATATATTACAAAGAGCACCCCATTTCAAATCGCAAATTTAATCCAAGTCCATGTAATAATATTGCAAACATTAATTGCCAAAAAAAACACACACAACCAATTACTATTGCTTTTATATTAACTCACAGGTGCGAGTTACTCGATTTCATGTCACTGCAATGACCATATTAACAAGCAAATTTAAATAACGTTATTAAATAATTCACACTTTATTGAATTATGGAAGATATGATTATATTCATTATCATTTATTAGTTTAAGGTTCGAAATTGTATTACATTTAAAATTAGTTACAACTAAATGATATTTGTTCCAATTAGATTTAACACGCAGTACTGACAAACGATGGTTTACCGGTTATCAGTTCACAACACGACCGAATGAGAAACTAATAAAACTTACGAGGAAAATGCATAAGAATTCACTGGATATTCTTAGATGGTGAAAAACATTTTACACTAAAAATCAAGCGTCAGCGATAACGCAAGTTGATGTGTCCCTAGCCATGTTGTCGGGACCACGTCGATATGTCACTGGTAAAGTTCTTCAAGATTTGTCGATATGTCACGTCGATATTCAACGATCGTCGAGACCACGTCAATATTTAATTAATCGTAGAGGCCACGTCAATATGTCAATGTTCGTCGAGGTCACGTGAATATGTCAATGATCGTAAAAGCCATGTCAATATATCAATGATCATAGAGGCCCAGTCATTATGTCAATGATTGTTGATACCATGTCAATATCTCAATATTCGTCGAGGCCATGTCGTGACTTTTACAGAGATAATGTAAAGCAGCACATTATCAATATTATTGATACTATATTGAACAATGAAGTGCACTTGCCATTAGATCTGTCTTCCACATAGGCCTGAATATATGCACATGCAAGGTAAAAATGAATTTAGATACACATTTTATTTACATCAGATGGAATATTCAAATATGAAATAATAATAATAATAATAATAATAATAATAATAATAATAATAATAATAATAATAATAATAATAATAATAATAATAATAATGAGAGCCTTGTATAGAGCTTAATCTTTTGAAGCTCTAAGCGCTTTACAACATATATAATGACATGACTACAAAACAATAAACATCATGAAATTAGAAAACATAAAACATGCTGAAAATATTTAAGGTTAGAAACATTATTAGGTCTTTAAGTTTGTTCTTGCAATCGAAATAGGTGAGTTTTAAAAGCACTCTTGAATAGGATCACTATGTCTTTATGCCTATGTTTAGTGGGCAATTCATTTTACGTTGCTTGGCCCTTGTATGAAAAAGAACGTTGTCCATATGACTTTGTTTTCATAGTGGGAAAAATGAGTATACGATTGTCAGAAGAGGAGTGTAAGTATCTTGCTGGTGTGTACACGTGAGTTAGGTCAGTTAGGTATGTTGGACTGAAGTCAGTCATTGAAACGTAGCACAGAGAACAAATCTTGTGAATGATTCTGGATCAAATGGATAGCCAGTGTAGGGTACAAAGCAGCCGGGTGGCGTGCTCTGATCGTGGTACTCTAAGGATGATCCGTGCAGCTGTGTTTTGGAGTTTCTGGAGTATATATTGAGACGAACCAGACAGAATTAAGTTACAATAGTCCAGTTTTGAAAGTCCTAATAAACACATACGTGTTTTAGTGGCATAAACTGAAAGATACTTGCGAATGAAACTGATGCATCTCAGGTCTCACTGGATAGTTTCGTATTTTGACACCTACCTAATATTTAAGGTAGAAGGCATGAGCCTAATTATCACAATGCTAGCATTTTTCAGTTTAGACGTAAGCTAAATCTAAATGTGGTTTAGATCTACTTTGAGTTAGGCTTGGAAATAGGTTGACTTGTTGGTGACTGCCTGTAACAGTTAGACTAGCATTGGAGATCAAATGCGTAACTTGGGCATTAAATGAGCCGACGACTTGGCTTACGTATTTACATGTGTCTGCCACAGAGGTAAATATCTAAAAATATAGATGGTTGAGGGGTGATGAAAAGTATGCGAATTTGTTACAGTACAAGTGAACTTTATTAATACAAAAAGCACATACTGATTTTTAAAGTTGTCTTATCACAGGAAAATGTTCAAAATAGGTCTTTTATATACAAAATGAATGTAAAAGAAGAGGGGTTGGTGGCAGTGTTGGTTCAGTATAAAGGACACTATTTGCATAAGGAATTTAACTTTAATATCTCAGTCATGATCTTACAAGCATCCTTTCAACAAAAATCATTAGTTATTTTTTATTTGCATCTTATGAAATATTATTATTATGTTTCTGCAATAGGTCATCGTCGGACGAAAATTTGCCAAAACAACTGTCCGGTGAGACCTCAGCTCAAGATATGCCGCCTTGCATATGTTCATGACAAGTTGGTGCAATGTGAGAGTACTGTCGAGAGTAACAACTAGGTTTCGTACTGACTGTGTGAATTTAATGTTGGTGTTGCTGATATTTATTGTTGGAGGTAAAGTATGTGAATGAGAAAGTCTTTGTGTTTTGATCACAATGGCATCAGTTGTATCATCATTCATCTGCAGCTAGTTACATGTCATCCATAATTTCACATCAGAAATACACCTCTTTACACCTTGGATGGAAAACATCAACTTCAGTTGGGTGGCTAGATTTGTATATTTGGATGTCATCCGCGTAACATGAGTGAGACACTGATGATGATCAATGATACTTGAGGGCGGCTGAGTGTATAGAATGAAGTGAACAGGTCCCATAACAGACCCCTGTGGAACTCCACAATTTGCGGACACAATTTGTGTCCTGTTCACCAAGTAGAACATGAACAACAGTACGGCTATATTGTGAGTGTCAAATACATGCCGAAGACGGTGAAATAATATAGTATGGTCTATTGTGTAGAATGATGCAGACAAATCAAAGAGGGTGGGGACTGTAATATTTCGTCTATCCAAAGCAGAGAGAATGTCATTAACTAGTTTTATAAGAGTAGTGTCAGTCCTGTGGAAAGGGCGATATGCAGACTATACATTATTAAAAGGACTGTTTGAATTCAGATGAGATACAAGTTGGGTTAGACCAACTTGTGTTTGATAACTGGGAGATTAATAACTGTGCGGTAGGTTTTTAAATCCTTATGGTCTAGTGTTGGTTTATTCAGCAGAGGCTTTAAAATGTTAGGTTTGAAAAATGATGGGAATTCCCCGTATAAGAGAAAGAGGCATTAATACCATCAGCTAGTGAACACAATATTCAATCTAGGCACTCAGGCAGCAGTGATGTTGGAATTGGATTAAGTTCACGTGACTTCGGTGTACTTTTAATCACGATTGTACTTACCGAATCCATATATACAAGTTCAGATGCTGCTAACGGTTGCCGCTGATATTCCGTATCGCAACTGTATGGTAACGACGAGTTAATTGAATTTGTGTCGTCACGGAATAAAATGTGCAAACAAGTCTTGAAGGTCGACTGGAGAGAAGGTAGTTAGAAGTGGTGTACATATGTTCCTTTACATTAATTTGTTAGTAATCTCGAAGAACTCTTTGCAGATGGAACATTCCGTGTATTTAGTACTGTAGTGTGCTGATTTTGCTGCATGGACTTTGTTTTTGCATTGTTCGACTTAGCAGCTTCATAAATTTGCTTATGAATAGTGAGTCTGGTGAATGGTGAATGCCAACGACTCTCAGCTTTTCAGCTTCTCTTTTAGCAGTGCGAAGCTGGTCCTGAACACTGCTGTGCCACTGAGAATATTTTTGAATTGATAATTTGCACTTGGTGGCTGGGGCATGTTTTTCAAGCAATGAACACAGGCAGTTATCGAGTTGTTTTGCTGTGAGAGGTAAGCAAGTTGGTAGATTTGCTTGGATGTCATGCATTAGTTTGGTTATATTTATCATACGGAGATTTCTCTTAGTAGCAAATAAAAGTGGAGGGTTAGGGACAAATACGTGCAGATAACATATAATGCAGACGTGATATGGTACAAACTCGTGAGATACAAGGGTGGACGGTAGACTATTATCATCAGATCTATGAAGAATCCCGTGTAAAACGTAACCATGTTTATGGGTGGGTTGGTTATCTGACTGTTTGATTTTAAAAACATTAATTGAATCTAGGAGTTTTTATGTGTATCGGTTTCCAGGACAGTCAAAGTGAACGTTAAAATCTCCATGAATAATCAGATTGTCATCTATCGAATTTCCATACTCCAGAAGATTCAGAAACTGCTCCAATAAGAGATTCAGTAAGCTTGTTTTTTAAACTAGGTCGATTGACTGATTGATTGATTTTTAAACGACGCAGCAGCACTTTTAGGCTATTTAGCGCCACACAACTAGGAGGAGAGCAGTAGAGGCAGAGAAAATGACTGACTTTTGTTCCAATGTGAGAGTGGTTTGGACGAGTTCAAACGATGTGTGTTAGAAATTGAAGGTTGTAGTGTGGTTAAGACGTTTGACCATTGCGTTCTTTGTGATCACAACAATTCCAATTATGCAAGAGTAGCAAGGAAACGACTTGATGGAGTAACCGGTGGGTTTTAGATCTGCGCACTTGGGCTCATCGCCTGATGCTTTTAGCCATGTTTTTGTCGGAAAAAGACCTCGATATTTTAATCGTAGAATGAATTAACTATTTATGTGCGCTTTTCCTGTTGCCCTACTGATTGGGCATTGAATAATGCAATACGCAGTGGTATATCTTAGATAGCTGACACAAAAGTTGTCGATTTAATAGGGATTTGAATCAGATAAACTAGATTAACGGCCGAATGCTTAAATAGTTGAGCCGGAAATGATGAAAGGAAGATAACGGGAATTCTTCCTGTTCTACGCCGGCCAGCTTTGAAACAACGTTTCTTTTTTCGCTTCCGTTTACATTTAAGCAATGTTGAACGTAGTCCAAGTTCGTTTAGTCTAGAGCATAATGTAGTTTTGAGGGCCAAGTAGTGGTCATTTAAAGCTATTAATGTTGGGCGATCATATCATAAACGGGTTGACTGCCGATCACAACAAAGGACGTTGTAGAAATTTAACAAGACAGCTGAGAAAAAATCTAATTGTTCTCGTTTCCAAATCAAGGAGATGAAGAAACGCACACGAACTGAACAGCCAATGCTTGACGAACACAATAACGTAGATGAATACAAACAAACAACCACATAGACCATAAAAAACGGCACCAAAAACGGGACAACTTCTTCAAGCCGGTTAAGCGATAGTGGCTATGTCATAACAAACAAAATCACGTTTGCTTCTTACATTGGGTATAACAAAGAAGTAAATATATCCCCCAGGAATAATTCCTTTTTATCTCATAAAGATGTTACAAGCATACATAATCAAGATGCGCTGACCATAAAAATGTAAAATAAGTAGCCATGCGTCAGCTATTCAGTTATATTTCTATAAATATGTGCATAAATGTTTTACAAGGTCTGAATGTTCATATCAAATATCATTGAGATTCGTTTTAACCTGTCCTGTTCTAACATAGTATTGCCAGACAATGAGGTAATTAAAGGTTCTAAGTCCGGTTTCATACTAAGAAATGATTGTAGATTATAAACACGTACACGGACCATGGTTTTCATGGAGGAAATGTCATTTATTATACAACTCTGCAACGCTTTGCTGATACACAAGGCTGTATGGATAACCACATCATGACTAAGTTATGTTATTTACATGTATGTTCATTTTACTTCAAATGAGAGGGCGGGGCTAACATTCTGATATAAATTGTACTTGAATGCGTGACTGATCATTTATGCTTAAAATCAGGAAACAAATGTCATGATCGATCCTCATTTTTTCTGATCGACTGATAATCATTTGATAATCTATTACTTTGTCAATATTTCATCATACCAGAACATAGTTTTCTAGAGTTATGCTTCAGTTTTATACGGCCTGAATGTTGTAGAACTGTATTTCGATCCAAAGCAATCACAGAAATCCTAATCAATGAATTGCTTATCTGAATGAAAGTGAGCCATGCTCTGTGAATTCAAGTATTCCAAACATCATACAGACCTGTACACTTTATGAAAACGTGTGTGTGAACATAATGCCCAAACGTTCTGCTATTATAACCTTTTGCATAGAGAGAATCATTTTAAAAATCGCTCTGATGTTCCGGTTAGGTTTGTAAGTCAATAATTTACTCTATTTTGTATTTAATCTTTAACTATCTAATTCTGATTCGACTGAGTTGCATTTCGCAGACAGCAATATGTTATATTCTCAAGTAGAAACAACAAAGAAAAGTATACATTTGCCCCACGTGACATGCAGAAACATAAAACTTCATAAATGTTTCTAAAAGGGAGTACAAATTAATTATGACCATAAGTGATCCCGCCTTGTGTCTGACAAGTGGCTTGTATGGCAAGCCATTTTGGGTCATAACGTGGAAACGTTTCACACTGTCGATGCTCGGTAACGAGAACTGAAGAAAGCCAATTAGAAGAAACTTTCCAATCACATAACTTTTCGAACTCGCGTAACCATGTTTTTACGATATTTATAATCGATGTCTCCACTTCGCGAAATCGAAAGTTCCACTTCATATAATCGGAGTACCTTGCATGCCATCATGCTCATCCAGGAAACATTCCACATTCTGTAATATTAAATACGCAGGTTCGAAGTTAGAATATGAGTTCTCGCAAGAGCAATTCGGAAAGTCATTTGAATCGCGCGATAACATAACAGAGAAAACAAATATGCGATCTTGAGACAGCAAATTCGAAAGTAATCTTCGTTAACCAAGGTTTCGATATAATAACCCTATCTACACCTTGGCGTATCGAGCAGATATTTCTGTGCTAACACTAGGCTGACCAGTCTTAACACTAACCTCTTAATGTTGAGTGCCAAGTGAGGTAGTTGTTAGTACCATGTTGTAAGTCTCATTTCTGACTCGGCAGGGGATCGAACCAACGACCTACTGCATATGTGGCGGACGCTCTAACCAATAGGCAACCGGGGTGGCCCAAATTCGAAAGAAAGTCGACCTACAAAATAGGCCAACCTCTAAAATAAGCCCATTCATTTCTACGACGTTTAACTCTCAAACGTAAGTCTTTTTGAAAATTAGCATTATAATATGGTTAATGCATTATATATATATATATATATATATATATATATATATATATATATATATATATATATATATATATATATATATATATATATATATATATATATATATATATATATATATATATAAGAGGAAGAAACGTAAAAAACAGGTTTGCAATTATATACACAAATCTATTGTATCACTCTATATACAATTGGAATATTCTCCATTGAGTTTTATTTAAAAGAATGGATTTAACTATTGTAAGACATTGTATATTATACATTGAAATGTTTTATCTTACATACTATCCATGGCTATACATGTAATATATACCATTCCTGGCTACCGCTCCGGTGGCCTAGTGGTTAGAGCGTCCGGCGCGGAAGCGGGAGATCGTGGGTTCGATTCCCGGCCGAGTCATACCAAAGACTTACAAAATGGTACTAACAGCTGCCTCGCTTGGTGCTCAGCATTAAGAGGTTAGTGTTAGGACTGGTCCCCTTGGAGTCAGGATAGGATAATGTAACTGGGTGGGACATCATGCTACATGTCAAAAAATAGTATTTAAGATTAAGACTTGTGCCAAACAGAACTTACCAAATTAATTGATCTTTGGCTGAAGGAAATGGATAATGGGCATATGACTGGGATTGTTTTCCTTGACTTCAAGAAAGCTTTTGATCTTGTTGATCATGAAATTCTGCTGCAAAAGTTGAACTGTTACAGGTTTGACAATCCTTCTTTACACTGGTTTAGATCATACCTAAACCAAAGGTCTCAACAAGTAAGCATTGGTAATATTAGCTCTCAGACTCGCACTATTCATCCAGGAGTCCCTCAAGGCTCAGTTTTGGGCCCTCTCCTCGTCCTTATCTATATCAATGATCTACCATTAAATAATGAATCCACCAATACAGATTTGTTTGCAGATGATGCAACCTTGTATACATCTAGTTCTGATACTGAAGTTATCCAAACAAGATTAAACTCAGACCTTATTAGCGTCCAAAACTGGGCACAACAAAATAGGATGGTAATTAATGAAGGTAAAACAAAATGTATGATTCTGGGGACGACACAAAAACTACACAAGTCAGGGAACCCAAAACTATCTCTTGCAATAAATAATCATCCATTAGAAAATGTCAATCATGAAAGGCTTGTAGGTGTGTCCATAGATAATAATTTATTATGGAATGACCATATTGATAAGCTTTGTAAAACACTGTCATCCAAAATTGCCCTTCTCAGCAGAATCAAGAAATATTTACCTATGGAAACTCGCAATCTATACTACAAGTCGTATATTCTTCCAACAATGGATTACTGTTCTAGTGTATGGGGAAACTGTGCTAAATCTGAGCTTGACAGGATTTATAAACTCCAGAAACGAGCAGCACGTGTAATTTTAGATACATCTGTTGACCATCCCTCAAAAGCATTATTTACAGAACTCAAATGGTTCACAATATATGACATGATAGATTTTCACGAGGCAGTTCTTTTATATAAATGTCTACATGGAACTGCACCAAAGTATCTTCAGGACTTATTCAGGCCTTTTTCAACACAATACCAGTTGAGATCAATATCACATGGAAACCTTCTAGTACCAAAACCAAGAACAGAGCAATTCAAAAAGAGTTTTCAATACTCTGGTACAGTTCTGTGGAATAAGCTTCCACTACATGTAAAATCGGCTGAAAATATTAGAGTATTTAAGAAGAGATATCATGAGTATGCGTGTGTTTCTAATAGATAATGGAATTTAGTATTTTAATACGAAACATGCTAATATAAGCACTAATTATTGCTTCTTCACACAATGTGCATTTGTTTTTCTCTCATTAAGAGGGCCTCAAGGGAGAAAAGTCCTTGACTAATGAGTCACCCTCTATAAATAAAGCATTATTATTATTATTATTATTATTATTATTATTATTATTATTATTATTATTATTATTATTATTATTATTATTATTTAAAATTCCCTGCCATTGATGAGGGTTCACCATTTAATAATTAATATAGTTTCATTTATGTGCTTTATCCACAAGAAATATGTCTAATTGATGTATTTACATTTAGAGTTGGCCTAGCTAAACTGCAAAAATATACAGATTTCAAACGAATCTATGACGTCAAAAAACCTTGCAGGCAGGCTTTGGTCACTAAAAAGAAAGAATATTCCTAGAGACATTATTTTCTTAGAAACATTAACCTAAATTTTCGAGTGGCTCATTAAGCTTTGTCGAAGACTCATTCTTGCTGGATGTCTCAATAGTAACATATATTTTTTTTCTCAGCGAGGACTATGCAAAGATTTTGAAACCAATTATTTACAGCTTCATAACTTTATAACTTCATAGTTACATGGATTGCAATAATTGTATTAAATTAGTTTATGATGCACTTGTTATGTGCCTTTAATTTACATTGTTAGTTGGATTTTTTAAAACTTATAAAATGCTATGGAAAATTGTATTTTGGACTTGTCTAAATTCAAGTTCATGTTGTTCCTGACTAGACACACTGATATTGTCCTTCTTTTGTAAACAAATAATACATAATTAATGTTTCTCAGGTAATGTTGGTTAAATATTATGATTATTATCTTGTCTGAGTCAAGAAGTTTATGTTTGCCATGTTCTTTATTATAATTGTACTAGCAGACATTGTCTAATTATAACTTAGATTGTTCTAGAAATGAACATTAGTCCTACAGCCTGGCTCTTTTGTGTCACATGTTGTTTTATTTTTGTATTAATATAATCATGCTAATTAGAGACATTACTCCTTCCGGCTTTACCATCTTTAAGGAGAGTCAATCTTATTGATGTGTCCAACATTTGGTTTGGGTGCAATCATTTCTTTAAATTACTATTCAATGGAAACACAAAATACTCTTAAATAATATAGTTGGACAGAAACATTAATCTGGAATTATAGCAAATTCCGACAGGAATATCTTGGATCACATTACTGTGATTAATAGGATGACTGTTCGTACGTCATCACACTTCAGGCTACTAGCAAATTAGCACACTAAAGAATACCGGCTTATCAACGGCTTCAGCGCTGAATCTTGTTTGGGACAGCACTTGAATTTAATTAGAATATTTTTGACTATATGGGACTTAATTCTCAATATCGTAGTTATTTTTTAAATTTTTCATTTTGTATTAAAGGGAAATAAAAAAAATAGAATTTTAGAAAACTTGTTGGTTTCACTCTTTCTATTATTTAGTTTAAGAGAATAAATTCTCAATACATTTCGTTATCACTGTCAATAGCAAAATCTCAAAAAACAAAAAACACGTCCATATACATGACGTTCATAACTTACCATAAATTTCATATCAGACGACATTTCTGCAATCCTGTAATTATTATGCATGCTGATGATTACTTTCTTGTACGGTCCAACATCTGCATATATCCCATGGATGGCAAGAACTATCACCTGTAGGAAAAATTGCTGGATCCTTTCTGCCATGATGTATAGAATAAATAAATAAATACACACTTGCATAAACCTTGGATATATGAAAGAAGATCACTGGAAGTATCCTAATGTCCATAAGAAATATCACACGAAAAAGGTTTTCCGATACATTTCTAAAATCTCCGGACTTGATATTTCATATCCTATATAGTCATTAACTAACAACCTGTGCGATTTGAGTCTAGGTAACACGTTTAACTATGAGGGATATTAATTATCCACCGAAATAGCTCATTAAGTATGCAAGTCCAACCCCCGAAACAGAAACCTGCTTTTTTTCTTTCTTCAATTTGTGATGCGTTATAACATATTTTTGTCTCCCCGCTAATTTCAGTTAAATTAAACAACACAATTCACTAGGTCATCTATAATTTAAATCTGTCATACATATATATTGCAGAACTTACATTGATGTATACCTGCTGCTTAACTTATTATTGTTGTCGTCATCGTCGTCGTCGTTATTGTTGTGCTTATGTGTGTGAGTACGTGTGTATGTTTGCGCACGATGTGTCCTTTCAACTATACGAAAACAGATTTATGAATATTCATTGATTGCACCTCAGACATGGATAAAATACTGATTATTCAATTCAAAATAATTCGATTTATATTCAGTTTCATTCCAAATCAACTTATTTATCCTCTAAAAGAGAAGTTTGGTTTTTATGTTGCGTGAACATAAGAGCATTACATTTATGCTTGAAGAAAAGGAATAAACAAAACTAATTAGTAATAGTTAGCAAGACAAAGAACTTTATCAAGGCATACAGTATATAAGGTTAATCCTACCTGCTAAAGGTGATATATATAACGTATTACACATTAAATAGAATATATGTTTCACATTTAATTCTAATAAGTGTACATAAGGTACACGTGTTATACATTAAATTCTAATATTATGATAACAATCGATAAAGCTCTTTTGATTTTGCTCTTGGCATCAAGGTTGTGGCCGTGCAATCTATGATATTTTCAAAATTATATTCAAAAATATTTTTATTTGGATAAATCCATTTCAATTAAATAAACCGCTGAAGAATGCAATAAATGGAATAAAGTATAACCATGAAAGGTACTCCTGTATATTTTATTTATTTATTCAATATTACATTCATTATCAGAAGTATTATAATTAACGGAATGTCCTCATTACTGTGGTAGAAGTATTATACCTAACTGAATGTCCTGATTACTGAGGCAGAAGTATTGCACCTATCTGAATGGACTGATTACTGAGGCAGACGTATTATAACTAAATGAGTGTCGTGATTACTGTGGTAGAAGTAGTATAACTAACTGAATGTCATCATTACTGAGGCAGAGGTATTATAACTAACTGAATGGCCTGATCATTGAGGTAGAAGTATTGTACCTAACTGAATGTCCTGATTACTGAGGTAGAAGTATTGTACCTAACTAAATGGCCTGATTACTGAGGCAGACTATTATAACTAACTGAATGTCGTTATTACTGTGGTAGAAGTAGTATAACTAACTGAATGGCCTGATTACTGAGGCAGAAGTATTGCACCTGTCTGAATGGCCTGATTACTGAGGCAGAAGTATTGCACCTAACTGAATGATCTCTCTCTCTCTCTCTCTCTCTCTCTCTCTCTCTCTCTCTCTCTCTCTCTCTCTCTCTCTCTCTCTCTCTCTCTCTCCGTTCATTCCGTGAAATTTTATATTACTTCATAGCGTACTAGAAACGTAACAAATTCCTGTAGGTTGTAACTGACAATCTTTAAAATATCATGGAAGATATTGAGTGGAATTCAATATGTATTTAATCATGGTGTGATTAAACATGTGCTGTTTAAAACTTGCTAATAGTTTAACTGAATTTTTAAGTTATCTTCTTTTGGTGAGAACAGTGCAAGCGATGGTGTTGCCTATGCTAGATTATTATGAATGTATCGAAGGGTAAAATAGTCGAAATATCTGGATCTTTAAATCTAAGAGTTCTCTGTGTATCTGTGTCCATTTAACGACATATTTAGTCTTGTAAAAACCGCTCCGGTGGCCATATGGTTAGAGCGTCCGCCGCGGAAACGGGAGGTCGTAGGTTCGATCACTGACCAAGTCATAACAAAGACTTACAAAAACGGTACTAACAGCTGCCTCGCTTGGCGCTCAGCATTAAGAGGTTAGTGTTAGGACTGGTTGGCCTGGAGTCAGGATAATGTGACTGGGTGGGACATCATGCTACATGTCTGCGGCATGATGCCCCAGTCTTAGACATCACTATATACTGCCTCACTGCAGACATCGTAGCGATATGACAGAAAAACTGTTAAAGCTACGTTAAAAATCCTAATCAAACAAACAAAAAAAAAAAACAAATAGTCTTGTAAAAAGAAACATCAACAAAAACTGTTATTTACCAGAAAATCTGTGCAGTTGTTATATGTGTGAATTTACTTCAGCCCATGTATTTACTACCACTAGCAGGTAACCTCTAGCAGTGACAGAGTCGAGACTGCATGGAACTACATAACTTTTAGCAGACGGTGATTGTATTTACTGCCCCACGTTCTGCAGACTATGATAATCATGAATCCCAAATGTCATTTGTTGGAGAACCAGACCATAACGTGAACGCATCACAATTATTCAATGATATGCGGGATAGGGGAGGCTAGTAAGCAGCAAAGCTGTGATAAAAGTTCATGGATTATTTCCCTTGAAATGCTCCTGCGTGACTTGCAACCCTATGAGCCTGCAACTGTCCATAAAATAACATTTGCGTAAACAAAGGTTAGCAACTAACGGATTCGTTATTTTTTACAATAATTAAATCGATTACTAAAACTTATTTATCGGTGTCGAACGCTAGATTTTATCAGATTTTTTATATTAGCGATGTGAAAAAACACTAAAGTAAAATTGCATTTCCACCAAAAACCACATCTTGGTTCGCCAAGGTTTCGATATGTTAAGCATACATCTTTGCTAGTGAAAAGCTGTCATAATAACCTAGCCGAAATAAGAAAGCAAAGGTTTTGTACATCCATACATAGATACATACATACATACATACATACATACATACATACATACATACATAATAGAAAATTAAGTTGTCGTTGCAGTCGATTAAATGAAACATGGAGGATTTGTTATAATTTTGTTTGTGTAACAAATTTGGGTCGCAAATTGCCGTTTGTACGAATTTTGTAAATTGCAGATAATCTGCAGTATGTAATTTTTTTAATTTAAGTTTGAATAATCAGAATGCTCATCATTGATTATATAGTTCTGACTAAATAGGACTCCTAATCGTTAACGCAAGTGTGAGCGACATATAACAAGCTTTAACTAATTTATCAAGTTTAAACGGACATTGCTGTGAACTACGGACATGGATGACGAGCTAGAAATAGATGAGCGGTACAGTGGTGATGAAAAGTCCGATTTAGAAGAAGACTTGATAGCAACTCAGACTGAGAAAAATATATACCTTCAAATCGATTCTAAATTTGGAACTCTGGACAGAGATGATTTTAAAAAGAAGATGTGTTTGGAATGTGATGAGCAGAATTTAAAAGATATAAGACTATCACTACATGACCTCGCTAAATTGGAAAACAGTAATTATCCTGTGACTCGTATAGTTGAGAGGACAGTAAGATGTGATAGTGCGCCTCTAGAGGAGAGATTAGCTGAGGATATATTTATTCTATACCATTTCTTAGCAGGAGATAACTTATCTGAAGTGAAAAGCCTCGCGTCGAGACAGAAACCACGCACGGGTATGCATGATAGCAGTACATATGTGAGCCGAGTATCTAAAAGAAAAGGATCTTACAAACAGTCACAGTAATCAGAATCAGAACCAGAACAGGTGATGCAGAACTCCGAACGCAATTCAGTATCATCTCTTTTAAATGATAAAAATGACAGTTCCGTAACAATGGAGAATTTATACAAGATAATAGATCTAAAACATTTTATACAAAGCAGTATTCAACAAAGGAAAGATGACATCAGAAATGAATGGAAAACTGAGCTTGACAAGATACGTAAAGAACTGCACACTAGAGATGTTAACTCTACTAGACTACAATCGGAACTAGAAAGATGCAAAGAGGAAGAAAAGATGTTATCTAAAGACAATCTGTCCTTGAGAATATCACTCAGGGAGAAGAATAACCAGTTGGAAAGTATTAAAGGTCACCAACTGTTTTTACATCAACTGCTCGAAGATAGAGTATGTGATAAGGATAAAGAAAATGTAACCACAAAATGCGAGGCACAGACTCAAATAACACTAGCTGATATAGTGCGTATGGATAAACCTTCAACTGAAACACAAACAGCAAATATGGTGAATGTGAGAACTGCTCGTAATCTTGATCGTACAAAACGACGGAAGCATTTATCGGACCAAACGGAATATACGAAGAAGAACAAAGGTGGTCGCTTGAAATCCACTGATTCAAGGGAAGGAGTGGCTCTGACTCTGTCCACCATACCCAGTATCTCAAGTGAAGAATTGACAGTAATTGAAGATAATGGAGAACGTGGTTATCACCACGATCAGAAATACTCAGCATGGGAAAATGCAAGAAACATTGACAGGGAAAGAAGATCACCATTAAAAAAATTCAGCCACATCAACAAAAGACTTGGATAAAGGAAGCAGAAAAATCGATGTCATCACAACTAACAGAAACTGCAAACCACAAAAAAGAGTGAGGAACTCTTATGAACGTCGAGTTCTAATGTCCAGGATACCGGTTGACAGAACGAGAGAGGAGACGAGAACTTGTATAAAAAAGCACGCCAGAAAAAAAAGGAATAGAAATAATTGACTCTCAGATCTTAAAGCACTGGCGTGTTAGAAGAGGAAAGGACACTTTTACTGCTTTAGTCACGGTAGATGACTTAGACTTTGAGAAGGTTTTAGAGAAAGGTGTTTGGCCAAATTTTGTATGGGCAAGAGAATGGTATGAGGATTACGGTGATAAGGACGCCAAGAGGTTCAGGTGAAACTATATAAAGGGGCAGTAAGTCGCATACATATGCATAAATTATGGTCAACTACTTTATAGTCACTGTAATACTTGTATTGAAAATCTATTTTTTTTAGTCAACAAATGTAAAGTCATAAATTTCGTCTGATGACATGGAACGTAAAAGGAGCCATGTATGGTGCATCATACTTGTAATGAAGCAACACGCAATGCATTTTTTGCGCAACTGCATAAGGCAGAACTAGTGAAAAATGTTGATATTGAAAGTATTATTCAAGACACGGTAAAGATCTTACATGACGCAGCTTCTAGGTTTCTGCCCATAAAAAGGTTTTGCCCGTACGCTATCCCCTATTGGAAACTAATAAACGTAAAAAAAGTTTCATACAGAAATGAGGCTGAAACGTAGGGTATGGATCTCTCTTGGTCATACGCGAACTATAAGAAAGCGAAGAAACTGTTTGGAAAAGAGTTACTGAGAGCAAAAGAAATGTGATAGAGAACAGTTCAGTGAGCTTGAAAAGGCTGCAGAGCTCGATATTTCCACTTTCTATAAGTTTATACGGAATAAAAGACATAAACGTGATTACATATACGAAATTGAATCTAACGGAAAAATCGTACGCGACCACGACTCTATAAGAGATTTATGGGCAAATCATTTTTCCAATTTGTCACTACCTGACAATACCTATCTGTACGATGGGAATCATTACCAGATGGTTTTAGCAGAGGTTAAAAAACAGAGTATAGAAACCCATTCCCACTTTGATGAAGTTGTTGACAAAATTCCCACTAGAGAAGAAATCAGTAGTGCAATTAGTTCTATCAATAAAGATAAGGCATGTGGTCACGACGGTATTGTTGCCGAGCATTTACTGTTTGCGGACACTCAAAGCAATGCACATCTGTCTTCAAAAAAGTGTACGAGACCGAGGAGTACCCATGCCATTTTAAAAAAGGTTTAGTAATACCAATATTTAAAGGAGGGGGAAAAAGCAAATTAGATATGAATAACTACCGTGATATAACTATAGTTCCAGTGCTTCAGAAAATCCTAGAGCGAATTATATATAATAGACTACTTATATATTCTAAGCAAATAATTTTGCAAATCCATTGCAACCAGATTTTAGGAATAATTGTGGAAGTATCACTGCAGCGTTTTGTATCAAAGAATCTATATGCTATTATATGGATAAAGATACTCCTGTCTATGCAACATTTCTTGATAATGCTAAGGCATTCAATACAGTCTGGCACAATGGGTTATTTTACAAGCTGTACAAACTTGGCATAAAAGGGAAGACGTGGCACATCATGAAAGACTTGTTTAAGGGAGTAACTAGTTCTGTTTTATTTGCGGGCAAATTGTCCAAATATTTCAATATTAAACAGGGTATAGGGCAGGGTCGTATCTTGTCCGCTTGGTTCTTTCTCGTTATGATAGACGATTTGAGCACTGATTTAGATCACACTTTGCGAGGTCTAAAACTTGTTGATCTCCACCTGCCGTGTGTCTTATTAGCAGATGACACAACTGTAATGGCTAATTCGCATCATTCCATGCAGCATCTGCTCGATACAATCTCTAATTATGCGAAAATGTGGAGATTGAAATATAACGCAGATAAAAGTTGCAGCATCCTCTTTACAAACAAAAGAAGAACTGATATCCCTTCTTTTCTAGTCAACAAATCGCCAATTCCAGTAGTCAAAAGTAAGAAATATGCCGGCATACCTTTAAAGTACAACTTTAAACCTAATGACGCGATAAAAGAAGCATGCGATAAAGGTAAACACTTATTAAACTCTTTTTATTTTATTGGTATCAGAGACGAGGAAATGGACCTTCTAACAAGTATGAAAATCTGGAAAAGAATCATTCTACCCGCAGTCCTATATGGATGTGAATTATGGTCGAATATGACAAGCACCAATATAGAAGAACTTGAGCTATGTCAGAGATATGAAGCGCGACGTATGCAAGCTTTCGATAAATATTCGCCCACAGAGGCAACGCGTAGTACCTTAGGACTCTGGTCAATGGAAGCATACATAGATAAGATGAAATTGTGTTTTTTCAACCGGCTGTGTAGGGACGATTTGACTCTTATCTGGAAAAAGATTTTCATTTTGTGCTTATGTCAGTACTTGACCAACCCACTAACACAGACGGGGTTTATAGCAGATATTGACAAAATATTCAAGAAATATGGTATGGGAAGTGTTCTCTTAGACTATGCAGTAAGAGTACAAACCTAAGGTAAACTTGTTTGGAATCGGTATATTATTGATAATATTCAAAAACTTGAAGAATCAACCTGGAATACAGATATTGAGCTAAGGGGCGATTTAATTCACTTCAGAAACATTCATTTGGACTTAAAACCAAGCAGTATATGGTTTCTTGGGCGTAAATTTCCATCTATGTTATGGCCTCTCTCTGAAATAGTGAAACTATATATCATACCTGTTGGAAAAGTTATGATATGCAAACTCTGTGGAAAAGCGACTGACGACAGAGCGAAACATCTTATCTTAGGTTGTGAAATGCTACTTGAAGAACGAAACGTCTTCTTTCTTTGAGAGGGTGATTGACACTTTAGAGGTGAGAGACGGGGTTATTTTATTCAATCAAGAAGACGATATACTATTGGAGGCACTTCTTGGAAGCAGAGTAGATTGCTTGTCGTCTATCGACGATGACGTATGGGATAAACTCATGTTGGTAACGGCAAAAAGCATAACCTCATTTTATAATAAAATGCATGCCCTACTCTCAACCAACATGTCATAACATAACAGCAATATACAGTAGTTAAGCTAAATAAATAAATTAATTAATTTTAAAAAAAAACAAGCAAAAACAAAAGGCCATCCTGTTCTTGTCAAATTCTGCAATTTTGTTGCATGACAGATCACGGAGATATAATGCTCTCTGTCTCATATAATATAAGAATGTCACCTTTTGCTATCTTTTTTCATTTGAGAATGGTTTCATGTTGTTCCACATATATATGTATAGATGTGTGTATGTGTGTGTATATGTGTATGTCTGTATGTGTTTGTGTGTGTGTGTATGTGTGTGTGTACATTGATGTGTGTGTATGTATATATGTATGTATGCATAATCACATATGTCATGTAGAAAGAACTACATTGATAATTACAATGGTATACGTTTCACCATTTTTTTTATATATATTCTTTTATACACTTTTCTGTTGTATTTCATGATTTTGTATTATCTTGAATTTGATTAATCTGATGTAATCTCTGTTGAAGAGGAAATAAAGTCAGTCAGTCAGTCATACATACATACATACATACATACATACATACATACATACATACATACATACATACATACATACATACATACATAATAGAAAATTAAGTTGTCGTTGCAGTAGATTACATGTATAGTGTATATGTAACGAATAATGAAGAGTCGAATTAATTTCGAATGTTAGGTTATTCGAGTTGAAAAAGGTTTCATCTATTTGCCTGCAAGAGTTTTGCCAACTTTCCGATTTGTTGTCTTAGTATCGCGTATTCGAGCCTCGTGAACACGCTTCCCTGTTTTCACGAATGCGTGATCAATAGACTGTTCCAAATGGCTCTCTCTAGAACTTATATTCGAAGTTTTAATAGATACGTTCGATCTTGGAGTAATCGGAGTGATTTTACGCTATAATATTGTTGGCCTGCTAAGGTACTCCGATTAAGAGAAATGAAAGTTTCAATGTAGCGAATTGGAGAACTTGAGTGTACCTACTGCAGAACATGATAACGCAAGTTAAAGAGGTTTTGTGATTTAAAAGTATCTTCTAATTAGCCTTCTCGAATTCTAGCAACCGAGCCTCGACATAACCAAGTGTATCCACGTATGACATCAAAAGGCTTGCAATAAACCTCACCTGTCAGACACATAGCATGATCATGCATGTCCATGGATCATATAGAATTATTAGTGACAGAACTTGCACGACCCATTGCTATTCCATTTTCTGTCACCCATGCAATATCGTATATCTGTTTACACTCTGCGACAACATATACATTTTTTAGGAAAAACGTCTGGTTCAATATAGTTTTAAAAAAGTTATTTTACGTTGCGGTTTTAACTATGGAAACAATCATAATCATCTTTGAAAACGATGGCAAAATTAGGCAGTGTCGATTAGAAAAAGAAATTACGTGTCAATCTAGATATTAGGGTGCAACATCTGTTACCGAACAAGACTCCATGCTTGCCAAGGCCAAAAACTCACTTTCGAATGCAAACATAAACAAAATCTTCTTCTTCTTCTTCTCCGCCATATCTCTGCACAATTTCTATTGCACATCATCGACGTGGGCTCTTGCATGTGTTGACAACAAACGCCATTCTTCTCTCTCCTGTGCAGTCCTCATTATAACTTGCTTCTCCACGTCGTATCTAGCCAGTGCTGATTTCATCCATGTCGTTCTCGGACGCCCTACTTTCGCCTTTCCTTCTTCTCTACCGTGCAGTACAATATTCGCTATCCTGTTCTTATCCATCCTTATCACGTGTCCTAGCCATTGGTGTTGTCTCTCGTGCACTTTTTGCACGATTGTCTCTGTCTGATTTAGAGCCTTTCTGATGTCTTCATTTCTCATCCTGTCCATAATGTGAACTCCTAGAATCTTTCTAAGCGCCACCATCTCGAACACAAGTAGTTTCCTCTCCTCAGCGCTTCTAAGTGTCCAAGCTTCGCACCCGTACAGGGCAATTGGGACTATAAGAGCTCGGTATAGCCTCATTTTCGTCTCCCTCTTGACATACTTGTTTTTACAGATGTTGTCCAACTCGCTCATCACTTTCAAGGCTGTGGCTGTACGTATTTCGATGTCCTTCGCGTTTCTGCAATCTTCAGTCAAGGTAGTCCCAAGGTATTTAAAACTGTCCACATACTGTAGTTTATTTCCTCTAAGCAAACGTCCATTCTCAATTCTCCTTTTTACTATTCCCGCGTCTTTGGTACTCACTAGCATCCATTCTGTCTTGGTCTCACTAATTTCTTGTCCATACCTTGCGCTGATCTCATCGACTTTGTCCAGAAGGAGTTGAGCTTGTCCGAGCAGTTCAGCCAGTAGACCAATGTCGTCGGCAAAACGTACGTTGTTAATTGTTCTGCCACTTATGCGTGTCCCAACGTCTTCTAGGCCATCGAGTGCCTCTCGCATAATATGTTCCAGGTAGATGTTAAATAGATCTGGAGATAAAATGCAGCCTTGTCGCACTCCAATCAATGGCTGAAAATAAAAGCGAAGATAAATAAGAACCAGAGAAATCCGAAAGTTAAAGATTGGAAACGTCAATACACACAGCTGAAGAATGTCATAGACAATAAGGTTGAGGAATGCCGTGAAGAATGGTTTAACAAACAGTTCCGTGAAACGGAAGAAGCAAGCCGCAAGAATGACATGCGATCTCTCTTTAAAAAGGTCAAAACGCCCAAGAAAGGTGTGAAACTGAAGGATAGGCGTGGAAACATTAGAGACAAGGATGGTAACCTACTCACAAAAGATTCAGACATTCTCCAAAGATGGCACGAGTATGGTAAGAGCCTATACAACGCAAAGATAGAAACAGACGAGAGCGTACTCGGACAACTTTGGCCAAACTGTAAGAGGGATGACCTTGAACCGAATCTCCTTGAAAGTGAAGTGAGGAAAGCTATTGCAAAGATCAAGCTGCGTAAAGCTCCTGGAATTGATGGCATTGAAGGAGAACTGATAAAGGGAGGTGGACAAACGGTTATACGAATTATGCACAAGATCTGCAACAAGATTTGGGATGCTGAAGAATTCCCAACACTTTGGACAAAGTCTCTTGTAGTCACCATCGCGAAGAAAGGGGACACTACCAAATGTGAGAATTACCGAACGATTAGCCTCATTTGCCACGCAAGTAAGATCATATTGGAAATAATCAGGAGCCGAATGAAGAATACAATTGAAGCGCAGATGTCGGAAGAGCAAGCCGGTTTCAGACCAGGAAGAGGCACAATTGAACAAATTTTCTCACTGCGATTGATAGCAGAGAAGTACCTCGCGTTGCAGGACAAGGAATTGTACTTGATTTTCATAGACTTCAAGAAAGCCTTTGATCGTGTATGGCACCAAGGCTTGTGGAGGGTACTATACCATTATGGCATACGTCCAAAGCTGATCAATCTCATTGAAAATTTGTACAAGAGAACGCAAAGCGATATCAGAGTTGGAAACGATGTGACGGAATGGTTTCAGCAATTGATAAACAAAATAAAGGACCAAATATGTACAAATACACTCTTCTGAAATTTGCCATCTATGCAAAAATAAGTTTGTCATTGTTTTAAAGCAGTCATGTTACAAAATAAACAATTTTAAGCATTTGATATATAAACTAAAGCTGTAAATGGTCACAGTCCTAATATTATCGCATCATTTCTGATTTTCCTTAAAAGATAGCTCGTCTTTGCAAGAAAAATTAAAATAAAATCATGTCAAAATCTGTGGGCAAAGTTGTCACTCAGGATGAAAATCAAGTAGCATCTCAAGTTCAAAAAGTCTACAATAGGTTTCTGTTATTTTTTACCTTTTATAACTTTTACTGAGAACACTTTTTGAGAGATTTATGGAAAGAGGGTTTCGATTGGATTTTTGGTGTTTAATCACATTGCAACACTGGTAGGTTATATTGGGCCGAGTCAAACAGGGTAAGTTGCCTTGCCCACGCGGAAATATAAAATCGGGATATACTATCTGGGCAATATTTTTGCGATAATAAAAGGTTGAGTTTATGTGATAAATGTAATAAACGGAATCTTTATCCTCATATTTGTGAGATTCAGTACACTCGTTGAATAATATCATAATATGCCACTCGTTGCTGGTGTATCGTTGCATAAAATATCATTAATTTTGTTTATATTTAAAGTGTGCGTGTGTGTGTGTGTGTGTGTGTACAGAGAAGGAAAGATAGAGACAAACAGAGAGAGAGAGAGAGAGAGAGAGAGAGAGAGAGAGAGGATAATGGACATAGTCGTATTTTCCTCAAATGTATATCACCGATGTGAAAGTCGTATTTTCCTCAAATGCATCTCACCGATGTGAAGGACTCACGGCACTAATTGCATGAATAAATAGAGATCCGCCTGGAAATGGGGGTGAAAATAAAATAGAGTCTATATGGGTTTGGGTGGTCAGGATGAAAGTTATTTTGTAGGAAAAAGAATGTTTCCAGACCTTTCACTAGTTGTAACTGAAAAAAGAGACATTGTTTTATAGATGGAATTTCATTTCTTAATCAGTTTTGAGCTTGGAACACTCATTACTGAAATTAGCACCGGACTTTATGGTGCGGAATTGAAAGCACGTGTTTCAAACACATATAAATAAAAAAAAAGCCTCGGCTCACATCCTTTTCTCTACACAGAAGCTGGCATCCACGTTTTATCTATACTGATAAATATAGTTTTGATAACGAGCAATCAGAAATTTAAAGTTATTAAATTTTAAAATCTCGGTGTTTACAAAGGTTTACTATGGGAACTGAATTAGTACCAATAGTCCTGAAATTATCATCATAAGGAAGCTACCAAACTAGCCATTATAGGAATCACTTCACTGTTGTGTGAATGCTGTCAACGACTAACTAACCAATCGGGAGATACAGATTTTACCAATCTGAATGTCGGTAGCTTTTCCCGTCATATATTGGAAGAGAAAAAAATGGAATTAACTAATGGCAAGTTTGAACAATCCTCAGGCCATTGTTGGTATAACGTCGTAACAAATTCATAGACTTCACAATTACTAGATGACGTGCCCTCATTAACAGCAATGTATGCAACCGTTTGAGGTAACTGAAGACAAATGAGTTCTTCAGTATTTATGTTTCACTAGAAACCTGCATGAGTAGCATTCAAGGTTAAAACTGTATTTATTTCATACGCTTCTGAAACGTCGTTAAGTGTTATTTTCAACGCCTCTAATTTTATAGGAACATGTTCGAACACATTTAGCCGGATATTCCTCCGCCAGAAACTGATCAAATTGGACAATATCACTAAGATTTTATTTGAGTCTTTTTTTTTTCAAGTCGAATTTATTCGCACCGGAAAGAGAAAAGGACGTTCCAAATGAGATTTAACAAGTTACCAGCCTCTTTTATTTGCGTGTCAACTGAGGTCGGGTAACAACAAACAATCTAGACATATAAAAATTTACAAAACCGATTTCTCAAATAACATAAATTTTCAGACATATTTTGGACAATAATAAGCTAACTGAAACACTACAAACCCGCCACCACAGTTGTTGTTGTTGTTGTTGTTGTTGTAGGGTTTAACGCCATTTTTCAGCACACGATATATATGGCGGCCAGTATTAATGGTGGAGAAAGAACCTGGGAAACCCCCGGAAAGAAGCACCGACCCAAAAGAAGCTATACTGGCAAGCTTTCTCACGTACCCACCATTGGCCGAATCTGAGACAAAAATGCACGCATAGGTGAGATGGCAGTAATCCGTAACGGAGAGCGCTTTAGACCACTCGGCCACTCGGGGCACCCCTCCGCCACCACAGAAACAATAGGGATAGCAAGCAAAAAAACAACGACAACGACATAAGAAATAACGCCGACTATGATACCAAAACTTTCATCTGCAATCGTCAGTGGTTCATTAAAAAACGCTAACCTCTAAGAATACACATAGGTACAATTTCTCCAAACGTTAAGTTCGCTTTTCTTTGTATTTAAATAATCTACTTTGAAAGAAAGGTTACATGTTATGTCAAGTAAGTAAAGTTATTCACACCATTTCTATCCCACCATTATGTGTCTGTATCTCGTGTGTGTTTGTTTTAAAAGAGAGTGTGATCCTTGAGTACATCACAGAATCTTAGTTATCATATAAAGATTCGAATTTAGAAGCTTGACCACTTTTATGCTTTTTGTTCTCTTCTTTTGCTTGTAATATAACACCGATATTGTATTATCATGAATGATATTAATCAGCATAAAACTCCACACAATTTACACCCTGTCTTCCAGCTGGTCATTCTCCTTTGTTCCAGGTCAGGTTCCTTTTTTTTATAACAATACCCATTAGTATTAGTCATGCCATGATCATCTTTCCCTTTCCGATTTCCTTACACATACAAACGCTACTACAACGGAGAGAGAAGAATAAACCAGATCGGCCAATATTGTTTTGCTTTGCAGACAGTGGTAAGTGTACACACGTAGACTCTTAAAGCGGTGCAACTTAACTTTGGTATTGTACTGTATAAAAACAGAAAGGAGCTGTGAGTTCTTCACAGGTGGCAGTTTAATCGGATGAGTACGGGTTTTATTCTAAATAATGCTGATGACCTGCATAAAAAAACGAGCAAAACACCCATCCCCTTGTGGCGTATTTTCACACTTGATCTGGTGTGCGAAAGAAAATAAAGAAACTTGAATTGTACCCATTTTGATACAGTAGGGGTGTGGTTACTCAAGGCCGTGAGGGTCATTATTTCATTGATAGAATTCAAGAGGTAGTCACATAAGGCGGTGCGTGGTTGTCACCATATATTTCTGTATGGCTTTCATTAATGGAAATTATGTCTTCAAATTAAATAGAAATCGTACAAAATGACAAGAATTTCATCAAATGATCTCTCGATAAGGCTATAAGATGGTAATTTTCAAAGTCCACCATGTTCTGAAATAACTCATCTTAGATGTCCACTTGCTATGTCTATCAAATTAGACTGGCAGACATCATTGCCTCGACATAGTGTTCCACTTTTTTTACGGCTTCTAGTAACGCTTGTCAAAAGCTAATACACTGACATGCCTGCAAGATACAGGTAAGAGAAGTGTAATAGGGAGATACGAGAAGAAAATAAAACAACCAACCCAGCTATCAGTCTATAAGCAAAAACAAAGCAAACCAAAAAACAATATACCCTATGTTGATATTGTTTGCGAAATTATTTTCATGCAGAGACTTAAGAAGTTTTCATTATTTATTTATTTATTTATTTATTTATTTATGTAGTCAAAAAATTCATAAATTGTGAAGTGTTGTGAAATCCTTTATCGATTAATTTTTCGTTTCAGTTTCAAGATAACACCATTATTATGAATTTAATTATGAAATCAAGTTCACGGGAAATGCTTACACTATTTCTAATATATTCAAGACTCAAAACACCGACACTTTACTACGCTTTACAGTTTCACGCTTTATTTGCCTTTAAATATGACTCCCTGTCGCCTGTTATTCTCACTAATTCATGATGCAGTTTCAAAAGAAATTTAACCGAGACACTTCCATATGTTCTTCTTGTCAATTTCAGCAATAATTTAATTGTATCAGCCCATCCCTTGATTCTAATACGTTTGTTGGTACAGTTTGATAGCATCAGTCCCGCCGTCCATTTACATATGCCTGATAATACAATTTTTGCAAAACTGTTAAATCTTTATTATGTAAAGTTAAACTCCTCGTGCTCTTGCTGACGGATATCAATATACGTATCTGCTCATTTTAAATCCATTTCAGAGCAAAATATAGACTTATTATTTAAAACCAAAACTTTTCAATCAAAAAGTTTGTTTCCACCAAAGACTGTATAAAAATAGTTTTATTTCCTGTTTAGAGAAGATGTTTTTACTTGAGAAACAGAATAAGGTATGTCAGTCTCCATCAACTCGTGTTTCTTTAAAGACTCTAACATTGCTTTAGATGTAATATCTTGTTGGTTGCACAAAAGATTTCTCAAATTTACGAAATTAAAATATTTTGAACTAAGAAAATTCGAAAAAAATGAATTTAAATTTCAAAAATAGATATAATTATTCTGAATTTATTGTGTAAAGATTGCATCTGCAATCAACTGATCTTTTCCCTAGATGTGCCAAATGTCAATATCGTATTCCTGCAACATCAAATTGTACCTCAAGAGTCTCTTGTGCTTGTTTTTCTTTTATTGATAAAAGTAAGGGGGTTTGATCACTGGGTACAAAAATCGTAGAAGGAGTTCAAAGTATTATAAAGCCAAGATTAGAGTCTGACCCTCTTTCTCGAGATTGGATCGATTCCTCTGGTCTGTGTTTAATATTTAATTAAAAAGCACACTGAATTGTCCACACCATTGTAGTCTTCTTGAAATAAAACTCTACCAACCGATACAACACTTGCAACAACATATATTTTAAATAATTTATTGAAATCTGGAACTGAAAGTATTAGTGCATTCTTAGGTATGGTCTTTAATGTATCAAAAGCGTATTGGCATTTGTCAGACCAATAAACTTCGTTTTCTTACTCAACAAAATGTACAATGAATTCAGCCATTATGATACATTTTATTAAAATTTCCGATAATTTCCAGTCATACCCAAAACGCGTAACAATTGTATGGTTCCAGTTTCCACTGGAAATTCGGAGATAACTTCTGCAGGTTCAACCATACCGTGTCCCACAATATTTCCTAAAAATGCAACATAAGCACGTTAAAACACTTTTACTTAAAGGACACTTGCCACCTACATTGTACAAACGTCTGATAGAATAATAGTCATAAAAACGCATATGTTATCTATGCACACCATTCAGTTGTTTAATTAGACTTAAAATCCGCTTTTAAGAAATGAAATTCAATCGTACACAATCGGTAGTTTCCGCATGTCAGATACGGATATGACGTACATTTATCTCTTCTATTCAACCTAGCCATTAAAGTGTTTAGTTTTCCCACATAAATGTATATGTGACATATCTTACGATCGTGCTTTTGTACAGCAGATATGGTGCACTTTGTTCAATATGTATACAACCAAAAAAGTGATCATGGGACAAGAAGGTTCTTTCTATTTCCAAAAGACTCATTTTACCAGACAAAAGTGGATTAAAGCAGTGGGATCGAATAGGGTGAATGATGGGAAGATTGTACCATTTGGATTTGTTTTAAATGTGCTGATTTCTGTCTTCTTTTTTTTAAAAACAAAGTCGGCCGACATAGGGGAGCCAACATTTATTACTTTTACATGTATTGAAATAAATTGAAACAATGGAGCAGTTTTGAAAACGACACAATCTAGTGTGTACGCACATTAATATAAGGCTTAACAGTACATTAGTTTTCAACCATCATCATCATCATCATCATCATCATCATCATCATCATCATCAGTCTCTTGACCTAGTGTGGTCGTTGAGACACTGTGCTGCTGAACATCTGACCAGTTCCTTCCACTTGTATCGATCATGTGCCAATGCCTGTGTCTCTGCAAAACCTTTCCTGGTCCATTTTGTGATGTTGTCAGTCCACTTTGTTTTCTCTGTCTACCTCTCCTTCTGCTACCCTGGACGCTGCCCTGCAGTAATGTTGTGGATAGATTGTTGGCTCAAGTGACATGGCCATACCATTTTAACTTTTGTTTACAGTGGTGAGGAGGTCTTCATAACGGCCTACTATGTGCCTGATGGTGTTACATACTTCTTCATTTGTGATGTGGTCCATGTAAGAGATGCTAAGGTTGGTTCTGTAGCATCCCATTTCAAGTGCCTGGATTCTTCATTTAATTCTGCTGTCAGGGTCCAGGCCTCACATGAATACAAAAAGACCGAGATGAGTAATATTATCAATAGTCTGATTTTAGTTTTCAGACATATTCTTGTCTCTCCAGATGGGTCTTAGCTGTGACATAGTTGCCGTTGTTTGTGCTGCTCGTGACAAAACTTCTGCTCTTGATCCCTCTTCGGTGGTTATGGAACCAATATATTTGAACTGTCTCACTGTTTCCAGTTCCCGTCCTCTGACTTTAATCTTGGTTCAGATTTGTTTGCCACTATTTGTCATCTCCTTTCTCCGTGTCAAATCTGGAAGATGTTTCATCCAGATTCTTCACTAAGGTGGCAACCTCGTCTTCACTGCCTGTCAATGTCGTCTGCAAAGCGTAGGTTGGTGATGTCAAGCCCTTCCATGTTGACTGACTCACAATGGTTTTCCAGGGCTTCACTCGTGATGCGCTCTAAGTAGATGTTGAAAAGCGTGGGTGACAGGAGACAGCCTTGGTGTACTCCAACTGTTGTCTTGAACCAGTCCCCCACATAATCTTGAGCAATTACTGCAATGGTAGCTGCTTGATGGTATTGGTCAACTTTTGACACATGTTGTACTTCTTCATTGTGACCCACAATACCTCATGCCACACTCTGTAAAAACCTTTTTGAAATTCTACTCCGTAACTGTGCTTGTTCTTCAGCGATTATTTATTCTGCTTGTGGGTTCAGTCTGTTCAAGATGATCTTTAGCATCACCTTACTAGCATGCTGATCAAACTGATAGGTCTGTAATGTTGGCACAGCTGGAGATTGCCTTTTAGGGGCAGTGTTATAATCAGTGACTGGGTCCACTATGTTGGCCATTCGCCTGTCTGCCAGATCTTGTTGCTGATTTTTGTTAGTAGCTCTATCACTGATTTCCCACCATTCTTGATAAGTTCAGCTGGGATGTTGTCTACTCCAGCTGCCTTCAAATTCTTTAGTGCTCTTATTGCTGACTCCACTTCTTCTTTGACAATGGGGAAATCATCATCAGTTGTGGAGTTTCAAACTTCACGTACCTCTGGGCTTCCTGTGGACGGATGGTTGTAATGTTCTTTACCAATTTATTGCCTTTCTGCAATGTCACTTGCTTCTGTGAGGCATTTTCCATTTTCGTCTTGAATGTTACTGACTCTTGTTTGTTTCTGTCTGGTGAGGTCTTTCACAATTTGGAATGCCTTTTTGCTGTCATTATTTATCATACTGGTTTCTATTTCAGTGCACTTTAGTCCAATCCAATCGTCTTTTACTTTCTTCAAGTCGTTTCTGATATTCGTGTTTACTTATCGGTACTCCATTGCCCTTGTTGTGTGGCTGGTGTTTTTGAGGTCTCACACATATTCAGAATCTCTTCCGTTACCCAGGAAGTTTTCTTTGGATGATGGAGGCCAATGATGTTCTTGTCAGCTGTTGTCATGACAGTGTTGAAAGTGTCTGTCATCGCTTTAACATCAATATATATCACAAGGAGTGGAGCAAATCTCCCTCCAATTGTGGCTTGGAATGTCTTGCAGATGTTAGTGTCATTCAGTTGTTCAAGGCTGAATAAAAGCATGATGTTCTTTGGTTTGTTAATTTTTATCAGCCTCACTCGGACGTTCATAATGACGAGGTTGTGATCACTCCCAACATCAGCACCTGGGAACGTTCTTGTTTTTGCTCTAGATCGGTAACGGTTATGAACCAGTATGTAGTCGATCTGGTTATGTTAGGTTCCATTTCCATGTCCAGCATCGTGAAGCTTTATGTTGGCCCAGGGTGTTGGCTAGTACCAAGTTGTTGTAGCTTGCGAACTCGAGCAGCCGTCTCTTTCTTTCATTGGCTATCTCATTGCAAGAAGGACCACAATGCTCTTCCCAGTCTTTTAGAGCATCTTTGCCAACTTTGGCATTCCAGTCTCCTTGAATGACGAGGATGTCTTTTTTTTACTTACCATCTTTATACTACCCTGGAGTTTGTTGTAAATCTCTATTTCTTCATCATCACGATCATGAGTTGGTGCATAGACTTGGATAACTTTGATTTGAAGGGAGATGCTTTCATACGAATTGAGATGATTATGCTAGATATGGGGCGACATGCAAGCACAGATCCCTTGATGGCTATGTTTACAAGGAAGCCTACGCCATTTATGGACTTGTCCAACTCTCCACTATCGTAAACATATGCCCATCTTCAGTTTGGTGTTCTACTAGGACTTTTCAACTTACTTCACATAGTCCCAGAATATGCAATGTGTAGTGTTCCATCTCATGTGTCAACTCTTAGAGCATTCCCATTTGCGCCAGAGTTCTGATGTTCCAGGTGGCGATGACGATGCTGTCTCTCGCTCTGATTTTATACAAAGTACCAGTAGCACACTTGTCACCTCGATCTTGGTAGACGATGGCAGGCGCGGTAATTTGTTGACCCGGACGAAGACAGATCCGGTATGGTAAGTTCAGATTTTTCCAGCATTATCTGTGTCTTGATCAAAATAGTTTTATTTTTCAACAACAAGAAGCATCTACTTCATCTTGTGGGGATAAGTGTGCGTCATTTCCAGTTGACTTCCTTTATATCTTAGAAATCTTAACACAGCGTAAGTATTAGCGTTGTATACTTCTATTTTAAGTAATGAAAATAGTATTCTTTCTTCTTTTCTTTTGATAATTTTGTTATTACTTTTGTGCAAGTATAACTACTTTTAATCATGTGAGAAAAATGTTGGAATATGGCCGGTGATCTTTAAATCAATCGTCACATTTGCCTCACTGGGTTCATCAGTAACATTCCGAATGGTTTCTGACTGATCTTTCCTGGTGTTCCTGCAGATGATGATCAATGCCAACATGCTCCTTTGATATATTCATATGGCAACGTTGTTTACGTTTCCGTCTCGTAATAGTGATAATATGAGTCAAATACTTTCGTCTTACCGGTACAATCATCATAATACTTAACCTGTATATGACTTTGAGATATAGGCAAGATAACCAGAACTTTATCACCAGAATGAAAACTCCTTTCATTTTTGACTGAGCAGTGTGACGACTAGTTCTTGCTACTTCAAAAGCCTTTGACAGCTTATATTTTAAATCACATTCACAGTCAATAAGATTAATTTCTAAGACTGCTGTTGAAATAAGGTTCTGTTTTATTAACTTCAACGATCCGCAATCAGCATGTATAAAACCTATTTTAAAAGGATATCAACCCAAGCATTCTCGAACTGACTACATAACAGCAAATGAACAACATGATAACAATCTTTATGATTCAAATCAATATGATCAAATCGTAGTCTTCAAAGTTTGGTAAAATATTTCCAAAACCGCTTGACTTTCATCGTGATAGATTGAATTGCTGGGTGCCTAATTCACGCCAAAATGTGCAAGCAACTTTAATAAAGCTCTAACTATGGTTTTAGACTTAACTTTTCTAAACGAAATTGCTGCTAGAAATTATGTGGACACACATATTGCGTCAGAAAGTATTGGTTTTCTGACTTGGTCTTAGATAAGTGACAAAATGATCTACCGTTATTCTGCTAAAATGGTTCGTCAAATACAAATATAGGCTGCAGATGTACCGTAGGTATCTTCTGATGGGTTTTCTTACTATTTGATAAGTATGATTAAATCCACAGTATATTTCATCGTCACTTTTAATTTCTTGCCAGTCAAATTGATTTAAGATCTTGTGATAAGTGGTAATTCTAAATGACCAGCCAAAGGAGTGTCATGGGCTAGACTAAGAAGTTCCTGTCTATACGATTTAAAAACAACAATTTGATAGTTCACTGCCAACTCATCAGCAGTGGATACCTTGGGCGGTCTCTATTTTCTCATAAGACCCCCATTGTTTACAAAATAACAAATTGGTACTTATTTCGCTTCAGTTTCGTATACAACCTTTCTGGAATAAACAGGAGATCCCGGGTTTTCCTATTCGACAAAAAGTGATTGCCTTTTGTCACCCTGATTAAAATAGAGATATAGAGGCAAAACGATGATCACTGTGATCAATACCTTTTGAATGATACATACCAGGAGCAAAGGTGACCTCATCACAAGTTCGCCTCATGTAGGTGTCAGCTCAAGGAATACGACTAGATCAACATCATTCTCAAGAACTTTTATTTATCATAGCTCAAGTAACTTCATAAACAGGATATAAATCAGGAGGATACACTTTTTGATCCAAAAAATGCTTATGCACATCTCCACGAATCTCTGTGTCACAATACCTCCCGACGTGACATCTTTTACGATTCCCGACTTATAGAAATACAACCCACCTGACTTCAGTTACAGTAGTCTGTCTTCCAATCCGATTTACATTAGAGTCTGCGGTCAAGTCATGAAATTATCTCTTTAGCTTTCCTAATGTCCGGTCCTATACCTATTAGGATTATCTTCTCGACCTATCTTATCTTACGTCATTTACGTCATTTTATATTTTGTAAACTTTCATGTAATATTGTTATTCCGTCCTACGTGTTTATCTGCAGAGTTCTAGAGTAACGCCAGTCACCACCGCCCCCATGCACCTACTCTCTGAACGTACTCTGTCTGGCATAGCCACTCAGACCGTTACACTGTTTTGTATAATATATTCGATCAGCAGCTTCCCTTGCTTCCAGTTAATTAAATTCATTTGCGTACACACCAACCTCTAAAACAATCTTTTTTTTTTATTTTGCCTTGAGAAATCTTCAATCTTGTAATAGTGAACTGATTAAATTAAACTGCCGTATGCCTCCATTGTTCATGAAAAGCACCTTACAACCAACTTTAGCTGATTTTTGTAGAACGTTATGTCGCAATTAGCTCGAAACCTATTTGTTGTATCCTTGCCTGTAAACGCGATGACATAGCTGTTGAGGATATGAAGTTGCATGGTGGTAAATGATTTTTATTGCACTTTGTTGACATGCTACTTCTCTTGATGTATTAGATGCCTTCGAATCTTCAGGCTCATTAAACAAAGAGGACGTTCATACGATTCCTGTGAATTATTTCGAATTGTTTATGAGGTAGCAGGGAATGTTCAATTCTAAGTTTTTCACTAGGATATAACATCTGAATGGTTGACACAGGTTCTTAGTATTTCTTCCATGACATTTGTTATGTCCATTTATTTATATTATATCTGCTGAATAGATTGACGTTCACTAAGGTTCGTGCCAGGAGATAAAAAAAAAAAGTATCCAGTCCTGATGGAAATAATTGCATAATCATTAAAATGGTAATCATTTGTGAATTTGACATTGAATTTTGATGTCTGATTTAGTGTGCTATACATTGATGAATTTGACATTGAATTTTTATGTTGTCTGATTTAGTGTGCTATACATTGGTGAATTTGACATTGAATTTTTATGTTGTCTGATTTAGTGTGCTATACATTGGTGAATTTGACATTGAATTTTTATGTTGTCTGTGACTGTTGTAAACTGATTATTGGTGCTCTGAAGCTGTAATTAGTCATCACGTGTTTGTCTGTTTTAGAACTCTTAAACCTCTTGACATTGACTTTCAGTGAGTTTTGCTAACTGGATTTATTTTATGTATTCGGTGAAAGTCTACCAAATAAAGCAGAATGTTAGTCACGTTTATGTATGTTTCCACCTATCGCACGATTACAAATATAATTTTACTAGCATCAGTACTGGTATAAAAATCTTCCATCACTGACCCTCATACAGCACTCCAATACTAGTGTGATTTTCCTGTCTGTTGTCGTTGAAATATTTCAAACATTGTCCTATTCGCTTTTTCCCCCACTGAATGTTTCTTTTACTAGCATGCCCGCATACTTTTTACCTGCCTGATGGATAAATCAATTAACCACTCATCTCCCGTTAGTTATTGTTGGCGCGTGCAGGACACGCGCGATCTGTCAGCATTATGGGGCAGTGAGCTATTTGTTTCAAAATTAAAATCGACAATGGCTTTCATGGCGTGAACATCAAAATTGAATCTGATTTAGAGGGTAAATTAACCTTAGTCTCTTTTAAGCTCGCCGATGTGTTGTGTTAATACAGCAAATACTTTCCCTCATTAAATGCCACATATTTATTACCATAATCTCCGACGAAGTTAGAGAAAAATTTGATTTCGTCAGATATAACAAGAACCATTTTACAGTAATTCGAACGTCTCACGTAGAAAGACTCTAAATCTCGTAGACGATACATCAGTTTCAGCAGTACAACAGGTTAACAAAAATGTATTGGTATTGTTTGATTGCCTTGTTATTAACTTCAGTGGACGGATGAGTACTTTTCAATTCAGTAAAAAAAATCGCAATGTAAATTTCGCAACATTAATTATTTCCAAAAAAAACACCATTGAATTATATTTTGTAACAAAAAGAAAACAAAGCTTTATATTAAGATTAATTTTCTTGTTATAGGCCAATACAAATAATGAATTTTTAAATTGGTAAACTCAGAGGTTTTCCAATCCAGCTAGGCTTCATTTGGTTGGAATGGAATTTTTCATGCAAAAACAATATAGCACCAAAGTTTTAGACATGCATAGTGTTTATGTGTTTGTTCCTCTATTGTCCTGTTAGCAGAGAAAAACATGTTGATAAAGCCCGACGTGTTCATGATGAAAGGTACGCCATTAGCTTGTAGATTGAATTATTTTATTACTACTATCATCATCACCAGTAGCATTACTACTCCTATCACCATCAACAACACCACTATTATTACTACTACTAACACCATAATAACCACTACCATTGCTATTACGACCATCAAAATTACCACTGGCATTACTACTAATAATACCACCATCACTCAACACCACCACTAGTATTACTACAACATGTACTACTACCAACATCAACAACAGTACTATCTTTACTAGTAATACCACCATCAACATTACCACTATCATTACTACTAAAAACAACATCAACAACACCACTATCATTACTACTTCCACCATTAACACCCTTATGTTTACTACTATTACCACCATTAACAACACCACTAGAAGGACAACAACATCACTATCGTTAATACTGCTACCACGATCAACATTACAACTATCATTACTACTACCACCAATATCAGCAACACCACTAGGTGTGTGAGCAGCACGCTACAGCCGCACTTGATGACTTCTGCCGGGATGTCATCCTACCTAGGGCTTTACCTAAGGACAGTTTCTCTAAGGCCTTCTTCAGTTCTGCCACAGTAGGTTTCTCGTCCAGATAGGCCATAAGCGGGAAGTTTTCAATGGCCTTGATGTCATCGTTGGTCACGTGGTTCTCTTTTGGAGTTCAGAGTTCAGAGTAGTACTCCACCTAACTCTCCATCTGCTTGCCCTTGTCGTGGATGTTATCGCATGTGGCCGACTTCATTGGTGCTATCACTTTCTTCGTGGGACCCATTGCTTTCCTTATTCCATCGATGAAGCCTCTGATGATTCCGATATTTGCTGCTGACTGGATGCTCTGACAGAGCTGAAGCCAGTATTCATTGGCACACTGCCGTGCTAACCTCTGCATTTTGCTTCTGGTAGACCTGTATGCCTGTAGAGTCCTCTGGCTGATAGTATGTATTCCAGGTGATCACTGCGAGTACCAAAGGGAGATGGGATCACGTCAGAGAGACTGTGTACAGCACAGCCACACGGGTCATTGGTAAGAAGCAGTAAAAGAACAACGACTGGTTTGAGGCTAGTTTGAGCCTTGTCTGGATATGACGTCTTACTCACGTCAATGCTTGGTTTATCCTCCTGCCTAGAACGGTGTATCGTCTCTTCTATGGCTGACGTAAATGCGTCGGAGTTAGCCTCAGACCAGTCGTTGTTCTTTTACTGCTTCTTATCAATGACCCATGTGGCTGTGCTGTACACATTCTCTCTGACGTGATCCCATCTCCCTTTGGTACTGCCGTTGGGAGGTTATGAATCAAATGTCTTGGAGAGAGCATAAGTGAAATCCCTAGCCTTGTCTGTATATGATGTCTTGCTCACGTCAATGCTTGGTTTACCCTCCTGCCTAGAACGGTGTATCGTCTTTGGTTGAAGATTGATTTTTTAGCACACCAGTTAGTGGTCAGTGTCGCAGTCAGCGCCGTGGAAGGTACGGGTAAGAAGCACACCCTTCATGGCAGACAGCCTCGTAATATCATTGTTATTACTACTATTGTTATTACTACTACTTCTTCTACTATTTTAGTACCACTAGTGTTATTGCAACTACTAGTGTTAATACTCTACTCTTGTTACTACTACTATTATTACTACTACTGCAGCTACTACTAGTGTTACTACTACTAGTGTTACCGCTTCTACTACTATTGTTACCGCTTCTACTACTACTATTTCCGCTACTATTGTTTTTACTATACTACTATTGGAAAACTGCTACTATTACTATTGTTACTGCTACTAATACTAATACTATTTTTACTGCTACCACATCCATTGTTACTGCTACTACGTCCACTGTTAATACTACTACTACTATTGTTACTACTACTATTATTGTTACTGCTAATACTATTACGATTGTTGTGGAGGGGCCCCGAGTGGCTGAGTGGTCTAAAGCGCTCTCCGTTACGGATCACTGCCATCTAACCTCTGTGTGCGTGGGTTAGAGTCTCAGATTCGGCCAATGTGTGTATGTGAGAAAGCTTTCCAGTAGCTTCTCGTGGGTCGGTGGCTCTTTCCGGGGGTTTCCTGGGTTCTTCCTTCACCTTTTATACTGGCCGCCATGTATAGCCTATCTTGTGCTGAAAATTGGCGTTAAACCCTACAACAACAACAACAACAAATAACTTATGTTGCGGTTACACTCAGCAACTCGTGTATTTTTACTTCTTTTATCGCTATGGTTTTGACTTTAATACGTAACTCTATCGCCAGGTGAAAAAACCAATGAAGCGGCAAAATGTTATCTTCAACGCGGCGTACAAGAATGGTTCTTTTCCTCAAGCACTGAGTGATAATTCTGGCTGTGGTCAGTAAGCACTTTCATTTATTAATTTCGTTATTTTTTTTTACCCGAACTGCGCACTGGGAGAATTTCTAGGAAGATTTATTGCTGTTATTGTTGTTGTTGTTGGTTATTTTTCATTTTTCAGCACACGATAGGCTATACATGGCAGCCAGTATTGATGGTGGACGAAGAATCCGGGAGAAACTCCTGAAAAGAGCCACCGACCCACGAGAAGTTACTGGCCAGCTTTCTCACATACCGACAATGGCTGAATCTGAGACTCGAAACCACGCAGGCAGAGGTTAGATGGCAGTGATCCGTAACGGAGAGCGCTTTAAACCACTGTTGACTTTAGAGTCAATTGCTTCATTTTCTTTGATCCATTTGGAGAGAGAGAGAGAGAGAGAGAGAGAGAGAGAGAGAGAGAGAGAGAGAGAGAGAGAGAGAGAGAGAGAGAGAGAATTTTGACGTCCCTCGGGGGGAAAATCCACTTTGCATCAACTATACAAAAATAGTTGCAATGATATAAAAACAGCCTCTCATAATAAAAGTAAGCACTACAAGATAAAGGAAGAACGCAAAGATGTGCATAGGATATATAAAAGAACATGAACGGCATTATTATTTCGATTAAATTTCAAATCGCGAAAGTTGATCTTGTCTAATGTTTGCAGTAGCATACCAATCGAGATACCGATACTCTGGTCCTGCGCGGCTATAGTCGGCCCTTTCCCCGAGTTTTTCTAACTCCGCCTCTATAAAAGAAAATCAAAAGTAGAAAGGTAAAACCTTAAACCATACGGTCAGTTTAAGCTGCATTCTTTTTGGGTTCAACATAGAAAGCTTTTAGATAGAATCGGCATAAATAAAGCTTACAGAAATGTATGCAAGGATCATACACAGAAAGACACACACACACACACACATACACACACACACACACACACACTTGCATACATTTGAAGCATACAGATAAATAAATACAAACGATTTCAAATTTAAAGGATTTAATACTGAACAGTGGTCGTAAATACATACATTTTAAAAATATTTGACTAGAATGTACATGAGGAATGATGACCGTTTCTGTTACATTTAGATATTTTAAAAATATTTTTTCATTTTTGATAAAAATAAACATTGCATATTCATCGTATTGTTGAATGAAACAAAAAACGAAAACAAATACAAAAAGCAACTCGTCATTTCTTCCATTGTGCACTATACGCACAAAAATATAAACATTTAGGCATGAAACATTTTGGGGCATTTAGTTCTATCGAAGTCTTAAAGAAAACGTGTAAATATGACTGCGCACCCGTTCAGGTATCATTTGATTCTTGTCTTATTTCAGTAAGTATTACACATTTTTGTGTTTATTAATTAATTGTCCATTTTATATTCAATTAGTTGAAAAATACTTTTTTCCATTGCCTTAAAATGTAGATCCCGAATCACAGCATTAGTTAACTAATTTATTTAAAATGTTCAGTCATTCGAATCCCTCAGCTCCTATTGTTACTCAGCTAGTGAGGCATGCAAAGGTGAATTTCTTTGACTTCATCTAAATGCAAATATAGTGACCGCATGACTTAACGCATCTGCTTTTGTACAAATTGTATAGCAACAAAAGCATAGGGGAGTTACACACACACACACACACACACACACACACACACACGGAGTGCCGTAAACGGTTCGTTATACCCACTTCGTGTTTAATAGTCATCTATGCAGGCATTAGCAGTAAGTGGTTTACTATGGTTGTTGCTGTTGAGCGCTAAACACCATTTTCGGCTTATGATGGGCTATACATGACTTCCAGTACAGCTAGTGGAGGAAGAACCCAGAAATAAGCCGGGAAGAATCGCTGATTGACGAGAAGCTACTAGCATCCTTTCTTATACACACACAGATGTGGAACCCGAGACTCGAACCCAGCAGACAGAGGTGAGATGACAGTGATCGGTGAAACGAGCGCTTTCGATGGCGAGCGCTTTCGATCACTCTGTCACCCAAGACTGGAAATTATTGAGCAACAAATCTCAGTGACACTGACCTTCCTTTGGTCTGGGTATTTTCTTAATAATCTTAGCATGGCCTTGACATTTGCCATTTCAACCAAGAAATACCTTGTATGTAAGCAATCCAGCAAAATGGTTCTTTCTGGGGTTTTTCCTCGAGTTCTTCCTCCACCATTAATATTAACCGCCATGAATAGCCTATCGTGTGCTGAAAAATGGCGTTAAACCCTACAAAAAGAAAACCAGCCACAGTGGCAGTGATCTCTAATCACTCAACCGTGAAATCGGTAGGTTCTTCCTATCACAAATGAAAGATACTTATCAAAAATGTGGCAACAGTAAATTGTGGAGAACTCGAATTATTTGTCAGAAACGAAAAGAGGAACATATAACAGACCGACGGGATAATGGATGACGTCAACAAAATGAAACTTTGCGTCTGTGGCGGGGGGTAAAAATGAAGTTATTACTAAACTGTTTTTTTTTGTTTTTTTTGTGTTTCAAATTTGTTAGTGTTTTTGTTGCTAAAGTCTAAGTTAGATCATAATATCTGAAATTGCATTAGAGAAAAAAACAACAGTGAACTCCAGGTGTTAACTTGCGTAACATAAACATGAGCTCCACGTGTTAACTTGCCTAACACAAGCATGAGCTCCACGTGTTAACTTACCGAACACAAGAGTAGTTAGATCCATGTGTGTAAATTATTAGTCACAATAAGGAAGATATAGTACAGCTAAAATGAAGTATCATTTTGTTTATTCTCTAAACAAAAGAGTACTCTGGCTGACAATCGTTTTTGTTTTAACTATCCCTTTTTAAATCACTACAAGCCTTCTGTTTCCTCAGAAACTGACAAACCTCCCGTTTCTACAAAGATATCGAAAATAATTCAGCTGTTTCTTCAATTAAGACCAAATTGACACAACGAATGAACTATTTATAAACATATAGTACATATTATAATACAAGCCATACTTGTATATTCTTTATATTATAATACATAATACAATATCTAACGTGCTTACATATTCATGCTATTACATTATCACATAGTACACTTTGTCTATAGTATGTGCAGCTTCATTTGTGATAATATAACATGTAAACATATCACTTTTTGTGATGCTGATTGGTCCAAATAATCTCATGAAATTATTGTGCAGTATCCTCTTTTCTGATTGGCTGTGATCGTGAGGAAAACTTTTAACCCCGCCTTCTAGAATGTTTTGTTGTCAATGAACATTTTGGTCGCCTTTTTTTATTCGATTCACGAACGGAATTGGGAAAAATGGTCATCTCTATCTGAATATGGCCAATTTACCACCACATGGCTTTGTTATAACATTAAAAACACGTGTATTATTTAGCTGGTAATAAGAATGTCAAAAAATGTACTTAATTGTTTTATCTTAAACTTCCTCAAAATTGTATGTGTGAAAATGTGAACTCGTTTTCTTTACTCCTGATGTCGTACAGTATTACTCACAAAAACTCATGCATATTTTTCTGTACCAATGCAGTAACCTATAAATACAAGACCTGCTGCCATTCTCTTGTTATAATACATTACCTACAATTATACTCATTATAATACAAGACATATGTTCACACTATTAATATATTAATTTAAGACGTATTTTCGTACTCATAATATTATAATAAAAGATGTTTGTTCACACTCATAATATAATGATTCAAGACCTATTTTCGTATTCATAATATTATAATAACAGACGTATTTTAACAATCATAATATAATGATTCAAGACGTATTTTTGTACTCATAATAATAGTACAATACAAGACGTATGTTCACACTCATAATATAATAGTTCAAGACTTATTTTCGTATTTATAATATAATAATACAAAACCTATTTTCATACTCATAATATTATAATACATGACGTATTTTCGATGTTGCTTGTACTAAATTTTAAACACATGTTCTTCATAATTTAGTAAAACACATAACATTGTTGAGGCCAAATATCTTATCTTTTTTGTTCATGTGGAGGTTTTTTTGTTCTAATCAGTATATTATTTATCTTGAGAGGAAGCCATTTGCATAGAGGCTATAAAGAGAACCCACTTTGCCAGGATGAAACAAAGTGTATTTTTATATATATAAAAAAAGAAGTGATTAAAGTTAGAGCAAGCTTACACTGAAACGGACGGAAGCCGCATTATGCTCACAAGCAGACAAATAAAGCTAAGACAATGATACGTTTCTGACTTAATTAAAATATACCCACGGTCCTGGATCAACATGAATGGGGAATTTGAATTTGTGCCTAGTAATATACTGATATTTTAAAATTCCTATAAAAGAAAAATAATTATCGATTACACAGATACCTCCATAAATAGCACTTAAAGACATAAAATGCGATCACTTATATGTTAAGGTTATATTGATACTGTGGTTGCAGTATGGCTTCTGTGTGGACGATCCTTGTTGACGACTGTCGTGACAGTACCTATAACGACCATCGTATTCAGTGTTTCTAGTCTGCGTATTCGTTACTTCCTGAAAACTTGGCTGTGCAAAGAAATTGTTTGGTATCTGACCTAAAAAAGCAGTGGAGTCGGGGCAATTGTACATATAGTCATGGGGACGGCTTATATTACTATCTACAGTTCTTGGTGCCAAAGGCAGCAACACTTCCTGGTCTGACCTGAGTCGCGAATCTTGCTGTCTGATGGGCTTCAGTTCCGCTAAGTGAGTCATCGTTGGATTTGGAGGCGCACTGTAACTTGCTTGATCCTTTTCAAGCATGGACTGATCCCCTATACGACTGATGAACGAAGAATATATGTCTGTGTCAAATAAATTACTGTAGCAGTCTAGATCATTGTACAGTTCAGAGGTTCCGAAGTTTCCGAATTCCCTAGAACCAAGATCACGTGTGCTTGATTCCGTTATAACAGGGGAATCATTGGACTCCCGTGAATCAGTATTCAAAATTGCACAAGTATCCGTTGAAGATTTGGTCTCGTGCTTTACTTTCTTAAACACAAGGTCGTTGGAACTTCTGGTTGTTTCGTTGCTAAAAAGAAAAGAAGACTCACAACTGTCGTAAGAGAGATTATAATTTCTGTATCGTGTATCCTCAAAATTGAATGGCCTGGTTTGCATTTCAGATGCAACATCACCGCATCCCAAAGACATGGTGTTGAAGGGGCACATTTCACCTGCTGATCTCTGGCATGAAGGCGTCTCATAAGGGCCTCTCATTGCGGACAGGAAATTGTTATCGTCGTACATATCCATGCTGGCGTTGACAGGTTCTGTATAAAACGAATGTTCGGGTCGAAATCGAGAGTTTGGATATTGGTTTGTGCCAATCTCAATCGAGAGGGATCTCATCCTTGAAGCCGAAGGAAAATCAAAAATACCTGGTGCACGTAAATTAAGTCTCTTCGTTGGACACGGTGGAGAGCTTGCAACCCTAGGACTGCTTTGCTTGGTCCACTGACCACAGGTACACTCGAAGGGAGGGCAGGAACAAATAATGTCACGCTCTGAAACGACATTATTATTATTATTATTATTATTATTATTATTATTATTATTATTATTATTATTATTATTATTGATGGCTTTGTTAGTGGTGGTATGACGGTGGTGTAAAGTTTCCAAAATCAAGAGTCAAACCATATTGCTTCTTGTCCTTATACAAATGCATCCCCGTCCCTCTTGCGACCTCCCCAAACACACAAAAAATTAAAAACTACGGTCATTAAAGTAATCAAAGAGACATATCAGTCTTAATTTTAAGATTTGGGATAATCTTGTAGTGTGTGTGTGTGTGTGTGTGTGTGGTGTGTGTGTGTGTGTGTGAGCGATGGTGTTGCGGGTTCTTATCATGCGACCTTAGAACTTTACTGACATGTCCTCAAATGGCCTCTTTTTCTCCACCATCAAGGTCTAACAATGTAAATTGTACCATTGTTACATCAGTCCGTTGTAAGAAACTATAAACTGTATCATTGTTACAACCGTCCATTGTAAGAAACTCTAAAACTATACCAATGTTATATCAGACCATTGTAAGAAAGCCTAACTTGTACCATTGTTAACATCAGTCCATTGTAATAAACTCTAACTGTACCATTGTTACATCAGTCCATTGTAACAAAATCTGAATTGTACCTTTGCTACATAAGTCCATTGTAACAAACTCTAAATTGTACCATTGTTACATCAGTCCTTTGTAAGAAACTTTAAACTGTACCATTGTAACATCAGTACATTGTAAGAAACTCTAAACTGTACCATTGTAACATTAGTACATTGTAAGAAACTCTAAACTGTACCATTGTAACACCAGTACATCGTAAGAAACTCTAGACTGTATCATTGTTACATTTGATAATTTTTGCAAAACCTAACACAATATAATAATCGCAAAAAATATATTAAATATTTGTGAAAATGCAACTCGCCTAGTTTTGAACACTTTGACTTTTTCCTGTAAACACTACTTATATCACGTTTTCTGGTCTTATCCAATTCGACTATCAGCAGTCCATACTCTCCGCGACCACCGCCACTATTCAAACTACTATTAGTGCTGCTGAAACTATCGTTTCTACTTTGAAACAGGTTCTTTTTTTTATTCAAACAAAAAAGGCCAATTTATTGGCAGCCTTGTCCAATCAAAGAAAAATGGGAATATGTCAACCCTGACACAATAAAACAATATCTAATGGCTAACCCTACAGCTGGACGTGGGTGTTTGAATTACAGCTATTAGTGTCTCGGGGGGTTAAATCATTATGGAATGAGCGCGTTATCAGCTGTTGAATGCACATAGTTAACATATGGTGACATATCAACAGAGTCGCGGTTGATTAAATCATATGGCCCGTATTAAGAATGAAATGTCATGCAATAACCCTGGCGGCAATAAAAAACATTAAAATAAATGTAATTGCAATCGATATAAATGTTCGCTTTGTGCGTATTAAATATAGTATTACTACATACATATGGCTAACAGTTGGACATTTTTTTTCAAATTGTCATGCCACATTCCTATCATGTGCAAGTAGAATCTTGGGGAATTATCAAACGAGACTTTCATGATGAATACAAATATCGTATTATATCTAGGGTAAGTGTTGTTCTATTTACGTCTCCGTTTATTGCTTAGTTATATGTTAGTTAATACGTGTTACATTGCAATTGATGTTTGTTACATGTTAATTCAAAATTGTTACACGTCAGTGAATATATGTTTTGATCATGGAGATAGGCCCGGTCCTAGGGCAAGGCGAACGAGGCAACAGCCTTGGGCCTCACACTTTCAGGAAATTAACTTCGTAATGCATTTTTTTTTTGGTGTGCTTGGGGCCCAGCTCTTATCGCTTTCTAATTTGGTCCCTGTATACCCTTGGACCGGGCACATGTGGAGAGTCAGTGTTGGGAAGACGTTTCCCAACTTGAACAACTAGTCAGTTTCTTGTAGCAGACGTTATAATGTATGGTATTCACGGTACTTTGCGACAGCATGGATTAGTCTGGCAAAAAATCAAACTTTGTTAATTACAGTGGAACCCTGCTATAACGCGATCCATTTTCTTGGACCCCAATTATCGGGTTATAGTGGGGTTCCACTGTACTAACAAAAGGATTTTCTGGATAGCTTTAGGTAATTTTAGACAGACTACATATTTGTATAGGGTGTTTGGGTCATCTGTTGTATCGGAGAGCGTGAAGTACTAATATTCGGCTTATAAAGACTAACTGGTGAATCATGTAAATGTGAAACAAACAGACAAATACGTTTGAAATTACACAAGTTTGTGACGTCTGATCATTAGGTGATTAAAGAAAAGTATTTGCAGCATTTGCACATTTAAGAAGCTGTCAGTTGACAACGATGCTGTCTTGAGGTTCAATGAAATAGGGAAAACATTGACTATAAAACATGAAATCACTTAATAACCTGTTTGATTCGATCGTATTGAAACCCGTTATTATATATCACACGCACACGAGAAACATTCTACTAATTCTGTTTGTGGGACCTTTTGTATAAGAATAACTCAACGCTAAGGACTGAGTTAATGAAACGTAACAATAGATATAAGGACAACAGAAAGAAACAAAAGTGTTAGAGACTTAGAAACTGATAATTTTCATTAGATCTGAACTGTCGAATATCTTCTTACACTCTTTACCATACACATTTTGCAATTAATCAACTTTTTATGTAAATATTTGCATACTGATATTTTAACAGTTATGTTAATTACAAATATAATATTTTTAATATAATAAAGCGAAAATTGATGTACAATTGTTATGTAATGGACGATATCTAGGTTTCTAAGTCATCTTTGCTAGGACTCTGTGTTAAACAACCTGTACAGGGTTGAATACGCAGTGATTCACACAGGCTCAAAATTGTATTGGTTTAATACTCAACCTAGGCCATTTATCATTTGAAACTGACTGATGAATGTATATTCACAGAAACGAGAGAAGAAGAAAAAACAACCACATACAGTTTAGCTATAGTTCAAGAAACATTTCCTTACCCGCAGTAATTTTCTTTGGAGAGGACACTAGATCGGGGAAAGATTGTTTGGAAGATTGTTCAACGCATTGTTTCTGAAATCATACAAATGGTAATTATATGATTTTCATAAATTTCTACAAGTAACAATAAGCTCTCATATGATCATGTCATTCTAAGATGCTTAGTTTATTTCCAATGCAATTATTCAAATTTTTGTGGTGTTTAAACGCGTCTGTACATGTGCGAGAGAGAGAGAGAGAGAGAGAGAGAGAGAGAGAGAGAGAGAGAGAGAGAGAGAGAGAGAGAGAGAGAGAGAGTGAGGAGACATACAGACAGACAGACATAGGGGAATGCGTGAGTCTCAGATGGAGCGAGTGATGGTATTTAAAAAAAATTACAAAAAGAGAAAATGTAATTAATTTACTAATACAAATTCCCGGAAATGTGAAAAAAAATGTGAAATGATTCAAGTGGGACCCTACACATTTTTGCACCTTATGACTTCTAAAAATAAATCACAAAGAAGACTTCCTTTAGCTATTCTTCCAAGAGAGAGAATTGTTCTCTCCATGTCAATGGGAACGACATTCCTTGAATATCGTTCAATTTGAACTAGTCATTCAGGCAACACGTTGTAACAGGCACTACAGGTTTTGGTGGAATTCAAATAAAAAAAATTGTAAATGGCAAAATATTCTTTTAAATCCAAAATCTTACCGTCCCCGACTTCCAATGGTGTTTCACTGCTCTAATTTTCCGCCTTGCCTCTGCAGATGATTTTTGTTCCGGGCGCGGATGATCGTGAGTGCCTTTCGCCTGGAAGTAGATTGCGCTGCGAAAATGGCGCCAAAAGTGAGTTACTGGATACCCACAATGTCCTCTGCAAGACATTAATTCCAACACACCTGAGCAATTCGGATTAGGACATGGTTTTCCTGTGAGAAAAACAAAATATTATATTTCATATGAAACAAAATGTCTTTGCATAATTATATTTAAGAAAACTTAGAACTTAATCCAATATTAGAAATTGTAAAATGTTTCCAACTGCTTTAAATATTGATTGAGGAATTTTCTTCCATTTCACTATAACCTTGACAAATATAGAGAAAAATTTAGAAAAGAAAACGTATGATATGTGAATAATAATAATAATAATAATAATAATAATAATAATAATAATAATAATAATAATATAAACAACTGTGTATTACCTAATATTCTGCACACATTATTCACACTTTATTAGGACAAATTAATGATTATATAATGTAATTATGTAATTTAGCACTAAAATAACAGACACTACCGATTTGCTTTCTCCTGGCTTTATCGCAGATAGCCGGTCGCATATGAATTTTTTCTCCATCCTCGAGAATACAGTCTTGGCTACAAACTAGTACGCCTAGGCAGGACTTCTTAAGAATCATGGCATTGTGGTTATTTGTATTGCGCATGGCCCAGCCGCTAGAATGGCGTCGGGACTCCTGCAAGTCCATGTTATAGATATATCGGCAATTTTCGTCTGGCCACTCTTGAAAGTCATCCAGCTGTTTAGACTGCAAAGGAAATAATTAATTAATTATTTGTCTTTAGGGTAGAATACTGCAGTATATATATATATTTTTTTCAAAATGGATAGCTTCAGATAGCTACGGACACATGGAGGTAAAAATGGCTAGATAAAAAAGAAGTTGGTTACATTCTTTTGCGCTACGTTTAGTTTGAATTCTATCCACAAATAAATGTTAATATACAGGAATTGTTTGTAAAATGGTAGTTCAATACCCATTGAGAATACATGTACCTCAAATTTGTAGATTGAAAATCATATACTCATCATTTACAAAAAGAAAAGGATATGTAAATGATCAATTTTTCCCCACAATTTGTTTAGATCACATCGAACACATGCTTTAGAATAAAATGTTGGGTGATTTATTTTTTATATTTTTGCCATTTTGGTAGAACATCATATAGAGAAAATATAATGACGCTTTTATTTTTAAATCATGTTTATAGATTAATCTATAGATCGATAAATCTCGAATTTTCGATATAAAAGCATCAGTAAGCTAACAACTAAATGCCGTCATCGGTTCCTTCTGTGTTATGTTTTCTTCTCCCAACATATAGTATTTTGGAAATTTTCTTGTAACAAACACCAATACTCTGATTTTTTCCGTCGCAGAAAACTTCACTCTTAACCGTCAATTGTATTCGATTGCGATTTTCAGAATTTAAAGACTTCAACATCAACCATGTATTCTCCAAAATATATATAAAAAATTCTCTCAATTTATTAAGGCTTTTTTTTAAATAATAATAAAGCTTATTTGTCTTTCTCCAAATGATACCTTGTGCTTCCTTCATAGCTTTGTACATGTGGTTTGATTTGTTTGTTTGTTTGTTTGTTTGTTTGATTAGGAATTTTAACGTAGTCTAAAAAAAAATTCAGTCATATCGCTATGATGACTGCAGTGAGGCAGTTTATAGTGATATCTAGCACTGTGGCATCATTCCGCAGACATGAAGCATTATGTCCCACCCAGTCACATTATCCTAACACCAGGCCTACCAGTCCTAACACTAACATCTTAATGCTGAGCGACAAGCGAGGCAGCTGCTAGTACCATTTTTGTAAGTCTTTGGTATGACTCGGCCGGGGATCGAACCCACGACCTTCCAATTCCGGAGCGGACGCTCTAACCACTAGGCCACTGGAGCGGTTGATGTGGTTAGAACATCAGGTATAATAAGAACAGATATAATATTTAAAAAAAATAGTATCACCAACCCTTGGTAAGATGTTGTCGTTGATGTCCCATGTGTGTCTCTGTTCCTTATCGTCCCTACCATCCTGGACCGATGATAAGTAAGCCGACCCCTCTGTCAGCGTCATCCTGCATGAAAGAAAATAAAGCTTGTATCATTTTTTGTGTGATTAAAATATAGTACACTGTACTATGAAATTAGTAGCTTGCATCGGTTATTGCATGATTAAAATTAGTACACTGTGCTATAAATGTAGTAGCTTGTATCATTCTTGTTGGATAAAAATGCTGTCTATGAAATTTGCACCTTGTATAATTTATTGTATGATTAAAATGTAGTGCACTGTACTATAAAATTAGTAGCTTGTACCATTTATTGCATGATTAAAATGCATTCTATGAAATTTGTACTTTGTGTAATTTATTGTATGAATAAAATGTAGTCAATGTAACATGAATTATTTATTGTATAATTAAAAATATACACTGTACTATGATATGAATATCTGATATCATGTATTGTATAATTAATGTATACTACAATGTACTATGCAATTAGTACATTGCATCATTTATTGTATAATTAAAATGTGGTACACTGTAATATGAACTTAATATCTACTATCATGTATTGTATGTAGTAAACTGTGCTATGAAAAATTAGTAGCTTGCATATATCTAATTTCAACTAATTTTGTTTCGATGGAGAAAGAAGCCCTTCAAACATGTTATGATGTCAGACGTATTGAAGCTTAAAACTCCACTACACGTTTTAAATGAAGGCTGAAAACATAAAGGAAGTTGTTTTCCGTCAATTTCGGTTGTTTTTTTTTCAATTTAAAAAAAAATTCACTATAACAGGCGCGCAGTGGCGTACTAAAATGGCGGGGCGTCTGAGGGGTGCAGTCCGTTCTGAGCGACAGCCAGAAAGGGAGGGGGAGGCTAGGAGAGTTGAAATGCCAGTAAAAGTTTTCAAACCAAATGAAAAATTCGCCAAAGTTATTTCCAATTTGGTTGTGACGGCACTGTACAGTTTAAAAACCTAATTGCAAACATAATATATTTTTCTTTGAGTTTACATTATAAAATTATTTGTGCGGGTGCCAAAGTAGGGATCCGCCCAGCGTGTCAAAACCTTTAGATACGTTCCTGCGAACGAAAATGTTGGCAAGATGGGGAAAAAAATGCATTTCAAACCAGTTATTTCATTGATTTGCTAGAAGTGATGCTGACAGACCTCAGAAGAGAACTTCTCTGATTGGCAGGGAGCTAGCTAGATATAACATTGATACCATTGATATTTCAGCCTTGAGTGAAACCAGCCTTGCAGGAGAGGGCGAACTTTGTGAAAGGGGCGCAGGCTACACCGATTGGTGTAGAAGAGGAATAGAGGAGCAACGTGGTGCTGGAGTAGGTTTTGCAGTGAAGACAGATTTTATTAACAAGCTAGCTGGACTTCCAGAGAGTATGAATGACAGGCGTATGACCACGAAACTCCCACCACTGTCAAATGAAAGAAAGAATGTCACGATCATCAGTGTTAACACTCTGACCTTAGCCAATCCAGACGAAACAAGTTTTTTGAAGAACTCCACATTATCATGACATCTGTGCCAAAATTTGACAAGCTCATCATCCTTGGTGACCTCAATGCCAGAGTTGGCTCTGACAACATCTCCTGTGAAGGGGATCATTGGAAAGTATGGTGTCGGCCGCTGAGATATCAATGTCTTATGTTGATTCAGACCTTCGCAGAGCATGAACTGCTCATTACCAACAGTCACGCGCCTCCCAACCCGCAACAGGATGACACGGATGCATCCCCACTCTAAGCACTGACATCTCATTGACTATGTGATAGTCAGGAAAAGAGGAAGAGGCAGGCTGTATTCTCTCCCAGAATGTCGTAATAGATGACGAAATTATGGCCAGAATTGCAAAGGCCAGCGCAGCATTCGGCAGAATAGACGTGAAGGTCCATTCGGCAGAATAGACGTGAAGTTCTGGAACAGAAGAGGCAATGGTCTTCATACAAAGTTGAAGGTGTACAGAACGATAGTACTCCCCGTGTTATTATACGCCTGCAAAACCTGGACTATGTATCAGCGCCATGCAAAGAAGTTGAAACATTTCCACACTACCTGCCTCAGAAGACTCCTAAATATCAAGTGGCAAGAAAGGATCCCAGATACTGAGGTCTTTGCCCAAGCAAGCCTTCTCGGCATCTACATCATATTGATACATTCACAGTTGCGATGGGCAGGCCATGTAACTTGCAAGCCAGACCACCGGCTTACAAAACAACTCTCTTTTGCACCCTGAAAACATCATTGAAGAATTTGGCATTATCTATGACACATGGGAGCAGACTGCCCAGGACAGGGTCGTGTGACGGTCTTCCATCACTAAAGGTGATGCACCTTGCGAAGACACCATGACAGCCTCGGCAGAGCAAAGGAGGCAGGCCAGGAAATTCCGAGCCTGTAACCCAATTACTACCATCCAATGTCCACAGTGCCACAGAACATACAGGTCTCTTTGGCCAAATACGCACCCACGGGCCATTTTCCCCGATAAAACACTGGATGATTAAAGAGGTCCTCATCGACTTGATGGACGAACTACCATAATATTAAGACCATATGGGGTGTATAATCTTTGAGGTGTACATTACATCAATATAATGTTACGACTCTGTCAGGTATATATTACGACCTGTGAGGCGATAAGTAATATCATATTACGACTCCGTGGTGAGGTGTATTATACATCTATATAATATTAAGATTCTGTGAGGTGTATAATACACCTATATAATATTACGACTCTGTGACGTGTATAATAAATCAATATAATATTACGACTCTGTGACGTGTATAATAAATCAATATAATATTACGGCTCTGTGAGGTGTACAATACATCAATATTAAAATACGGATCTGTGATGTGTACAATACACCTATAATGTTACGACTCTGTGAAGCGTATAATACACCTATATAATATTAGGACACCTCACATGGTTTATAATACATCAATATAATATTACGGCTCTGTGAGGTGTATAATACATCAATATTATAATACGGATCTGTGAGGTGTATAATACACCACTATAATATTACGGCTCTGTGAGGTGTATAATTCATCAATATTATACTACGACTTTATGAGGCGTATAATACACCTGTATAATATTACGACTCTGTGATATGTATATTACATCCATAATTGCATTTAAACGAGTTTACAATTATATTTCAGTATGTTATAAGTCAAGTATTGATTATGGCAGGATGGTAATAGAATTTTTTTTTTTACAAAACAATACATGTGACACACTCGCTCGCTCTGAGCAATAAGCTATTTAAAACACGACATTTAACGTGGCACATTGTAGATGGCCATGAGAATGCCAACCATTTAGAAGACGATGTTTAGCGAGATAAGTTCAGTACATGTCCCACCCAGTTACATTATCCTAACACCAGGCCGACCAGTCCTAACACTAACATCTTAATGCTGAGCGCCAAGCGAGGCAGCTGTTAGTACCATTTTTGTAAGTCTTTGGTATGACTCGGCCGGGGATCGAACTCACGACCTCTTACTTCCGCGGCAGACGCTCTAACCACTAGGCCACCGGAGCGGTTACGTGTCTCATTGTACTCGGCAGTATTTAATTATTGCTGATGATCATTTCAGTTTTTAAAAAAATCTATCGAATAAAGAGGGACTTTTCCTCAAATTACTACATGTATTAGACTAAAAATCAAACAATCCAATTCCATTGAATAGTTTGAACTTAATTTTCTATGTTTTGCTTGAAGATGTAAATCTCACAAAATAAGTTTTCTTCGTATAACAAGTAATACTGCATTGTGGATACTATGAACTTTTAAAAACCTTGATTACATTTTCTTGAATGCTGATTTGTGATTCTATTAAATCACATGAAATTCATCAGAACAGTTCTTTCCTTGTTTATAATGAGAAGCACAAAGAGAGCATATTTAGGTAGGTTTGATTCAATCTAGTTTGTGAACCATTTTTACCGACAAAACACCAACAATTATTTCACACGGTAACCGATTTAACCGAAGTTTGCAAAGACTGTATGACCTCGCGCCTGGCTTGCGTTAATTACACGTGCTAAGTACCCAATTATCCAATTAAAAGGTACTTTCAAATATGAATTGAAGTCCTCAGTGTCTCCGTCTATGCAAGTTTGGAGTTTATTATCACTGGTCACTCAGGCATAATGAAGTTTCATGCATCATTTGATGACCTGAAAACGAATTGCACAGTCTTTGCTCCCTGCATCTGGTTCAGAAGAATATTTTGGTTTCAATTGAGACCCTTGAATCGAGGATAGGATCTTTTAAGGATATAAATTGCTTACTGCAACTTGTATTGACAAGAACCGCGCCTTCTCAATTCAAATTCGTCATATGGACCACAAAGTCAACTTAGATTGTAATCCAATCTTCGCCCAGTAGATTCACACCGTGAAATTTACAGGTAATATTAAGCCGTTCGCGCGTTTTGATTGCCTTTTACTTTAAATCCAGTCTAATCGACAAGCTTTTATGATGTTTTATGATAAAAAATCAAAGAACATTAGGCTATTAAAAAGCCCAGCTGAAAAGGTCTGTCGTTGAAGCGCGGTCACTCAAAAAAATTTGTGGTTTTCGGGTATCAGTAATTTTATTAAATTGTCTTTCTACATCTAAAGAGATTATAGACAGACCGATCATTGCTTGTCAAAGGTAAAATCTTAGCAGTGACGATTTGAATTCATCGTCTAAAGCGTTCTCAGATAATATCACAAAATAAACCACACAAAGGCCACGCGAAACAACGTTGTAAATGGACAATATGCACGCGCTAGTCAGACAATTTCGGATGAAGAGTATCGAAAATAAAAATACATAACAAAACAAAACGGAAATAAGGACAAATTGCCCCACCAGCTTTTACATTCCCACACTGTGTTAGAAAAAAACAAAACAACGATCATCGCTAAGTTTACGGGAAATTCACTCTTCTGGTTAAATGTTTTGTCAGAAAAGACACGTGTGATTAACATTTACCATACCAAACTGAATTAGAGACCAACGCTGATTACTGACTTGCAACAAGTTTCTTTCTTTCTTTCGTTCGCTGTTTCGTTCTTCCTTTTTTTTTTCTCGAAGAGACTAAAAATGGCCATAACGAGTCATGAAAACGACAAGAGACTACCAAATATAAAACAACGCAACCTCAGCGGCAGTACCATCACAACTACTACTACTACTACTACTACTACTACTACTACTGCCACTACTACAACTAAAATAATAATAAATGATATCATCACATTTTTCTAAACGTCAGCTTCGAAATATCGGCGTGTGTAGTTTTCATTGAGACTACAATGATCCTGATTATTTAGGTGACATATATCTAGTTGATTACGTGAACCTCATATTTTCTGGCCACATATTATTATTATTATTATTATTATTATTATTATTATTATTATTATTATTATTATATATATATATATATATATATATATATATATATATATATATATATATATATATATATATATATATAGAGAGAGAGAGAGAGAGAGAGAGAGAGAGAGAGAGAGAGAGAGAGAATTTGTAATAAATTTTAGTGTAATTAATTAAATTTTAGAAGATCGGCAATTAACAGAAATTAAAAAGTAAAACATGAAGAAGAAAAAAGTAGAAGTTTAAAAAAAACTTCCATAAAACAATGGGTCTCCATGTGGCAGAGTGGTCGAAAGCGCTCACCTTTGCCGATCACTACCATCTCAGATCTGTCTGCGTGGGCTCGTGTCTCGGGCTAGGCCGATGTAAAAATGAGAGAAAGCTTCCCGATGCTTCTCGTTGGTGAGTAGTTCTTCTTATGATTTTCACGGGTTCTTCCTCCACCAGTTATCCTGACCATCGTGAATAGCCTATCGTGTGCTGACAAATGGCGTTAAGCCCAAAACAATAACATGACAATGCTGTGTGTGTGTGTGTGTGTGTGTGTGTGTGTGTGTGTGTGTGATGAATCTACCTTCTTTCAATCGGCAGTGCTCAGTATACTTCACTAAAAGACGTTAAGGTCATATATAATCCATTGCATATACATCTCCATATGCAGGTAATACTCAGGTTACAAATGTCCAAGTTTTTCTGTGTCCTAATTTATGGAGTACACATAACATTTGCTCAAGGTGTTTAATGAAATCTTAAATTGGACACATGAACACAAAGGCTAATTGTGCCAACCAAAAATCAAAATGATGACACTTCAACCGATGTTCCTTCCATACATTGGACTTAAGTACGTAATTGACATGTCCGGATGTCAAAGACCCTTGAGCCAGGTGGGAAAACACTAGAATTATGAAGATGTAATGTTTGTACTTTTCTGTGTGAAATCAATAGGATGGCATTTGATGGGCGTGTACAAATAGGACCTTAAGTGATACCGCATATATTAATACGAAGACTCGTTTGTAGAAATGAAGAAAAACGAGATGATAATTTATCCACAGGTGAACCATGGATGATATCTTGCCATATGTAATAAAACTAGACATCTGCGTCCATTATCTTGTGAGGTTACTTTGGTTGTGGTATTTGAAAAAAAAATGTGTAAAATGAAGTTGAGTCCGTTTTTATATAATAGAGTCCTATCTTGCCTGTTGGCAATAATTCAGAGTATGATGTATTTTCATTCGTATAGAATCGTTTCCATGCAATCACCAAGTAACAGATGTTTCATTTATCAAACTAATTTGATCGGCTACTTTTCTAAAATCCAATGATATGGGAAACTCAAAAAGTACTTCATTGTTGCACTACAAAATGTGTCATGATCATCCTCAAATATGTTGTCCATAAGATATCGATTGTTTAAAAAAAAGTAAATAAACGTCAAAATTAAACAATAATTTCTGACATAAAAATGAAATTTCACTCTAAAAACAAGTGTACTATATAAAAATTAAATTTCACTATAAAAACAAGTGTCCTATATAAAAATTAAATTTCACTCTAAAAACAGGTGTCCCATATAAAATTTAAATTTGCAATTATAATACGATCCTTTTTATGTGAAATTTATTTCTATTTCTTTCAAGAGATTAATTAAAAATTTTAAAAACAAAACTAAATGTTCATATATCCCGGCCTACCGTATATCTGCTTGAAACTGGTTATTGCACAAGACGTTCATGCAAGGGATTGCAAACAAATCCTAACCTAACAGTCTCTCTCTCTCTCTCTCTCTCTCTCTCTCTCTCTCTCTCTCTCTCTCTCTCTCTCTCTCTCTCTCTCTCTCTCTCTCTCTCTCTCTCTCTCTCTCTCTCTTATTAAGATCAAGTATGTTTGCATGGAGTTAATAAATGAAGAGTATACTCATCTCCGTGAAAAAATATTATTAGTCATTTATAAACTTCGTTCTTACAAAACTTTTAACTCTAACTGGATATGATATATAATTTTGCCCAGTAAATATGATGACAATTTGCCCATGCAACAAACACACACGAACTCGTAACAGTGAGTAATTTTCCAATTTTGTGTCTTCAATGTTGTTATTAAACATTTTGATCGGTACATATACTATAACTACGTTTTTTTTTCTATTGATTACGATTTCGGCCAATTTGTGTATTTTGACAGATTTGTATAAGTTGGTCGTTTGACTTAAAATGGCCACGGCAAAACTATATGATTTTATTTAGAAGTAGCATCCATATTACAATATAGTCATTTCTTATAAGTAATTTAGAAGTAGCATCCATATTACAATATAGTCATTTCTTATAAGTAATTTAGAAGTAGCATCCATATTACAATATAGTCATTTCTTATAAGTAATAACATTCAGTAACTGACACTTGCATAAGCAACAAATTATTTATTACTTAACTTTCACACAAATTATTAAAATTTGAAAAATCGAAATGTCCCACAATAATTTTGAATTTATCGCTTGCATAAATAGTTTTAAAATAGTCACTTGTAGCATCATTGATTACTATGATTTAAATGCACTATGAATGTGTTGTGAAGACTTGGCTATATGATAAACTGTGTTGTAAAGACTTGGCTTTATGATTAACTGTGATGTGAAGACTTGTCTATATGATAAACTGTGATGTAAAGACTTGGCTATATGATAAACTGTGTTGTAAAGACTTGGCTATATGATTAACTGTGTTGTGAAGACTTGTCTATATGATAAACTGTGTTGTGAAGACTTGGCTATATGATAAATTGTGTTGTGAAGACTTTGCTATATGATTAACAGTGATGTGAAGACTTGTCTATATAATTAACTGTGATGTGAAGACTTGGCTATATGATAAACTGTGTTGTGAAGACTTGGCTATATGATAAACTGTGATGTGAAGACTTTGCTATATGATAGATTGTGTTGTGAAGACTTGGCTATATGATAAACTGTGATGTGAAGACTTGGCTATATGATAAACTGTGTTGTGAAGACTTGGCTATATGATAAACTGTGTTGTGAAGACTTGGCTACATGATAAACTGTGTTGTGAAGACATGGCTATATGATAAACTGTGTTGTGAAGACTTGGCTATATGATAAACTGTGTTGTAAAGACTTGTCTATATGATAAACTGTGATGTGAAGACTTGGCTATATGATAAACTGTGTTGTGAATACTTGGCTATATGATAAACTGTGTTGTGAAGACTTGGCTATATGATAAACTGTGTTGTGAAGACATGGCTATATGATAAACTGTGTTGTGAAGATTTGGCTATATGATAAACTGTGTTGTAAAGACTTGTCTCTATGATAAACTGTGATGTGAAGACTTGGCTATATGATAAATTGTGTTGTGAAGACTTTGTTATATGATAAACTGTGTTGTGAAGACTTGGCTATATGATAAACTGTGTCGTGAAGCCTTTAATACACGATGACTAGTGCTCCAAGAAAATATTGAGCTTTGTTCAAAATGCTTTTGATTTGTACTTGGTCAATGTGAGACATGGTTTAGAAGCGAAAACATAAATTGTTTGTTGTAAACAAAATTAGATGTATATTTTCTGCCGTGCTCATTTCAAATGCATATGGCCAAATACGTGATGTAATGACCGAAGGGAATATATGATGTAATGACCAAAGTGTGGACCTTACTTTTATGAAACATTTCAGTACATGTGAGTAGCAACTGATTCAGTTCCTCTTTATTTTCTAAGCAATAATCCATCGTATGCATAGAATCGTTGAATGTGTAAAAATATTCATCACCAATTATAACCTGACCATTGACACTTAGATTATATCTGTGATATATTCCTGATTTCAACCTTAAATGTGGTGGTTGATATTTACCAAGAATTTACGTATGCATACTAACCTGAAACAACTAATCACAATTATGAATAAACTCTCTAGAATTTCTGTAAATCTGCTAAGTCGGGCGTATGTTTCTCAATACTGACATTCCAAAATTGAATTATTAATTTCTTAATGAATTTATTCCCAAACTATTCGCCTGTGCGTGTGTAGATTCTTCAGACCGTCTAAATTTGACCCAAACCATGCTGGAGACCAGTGAGTGCACCCTCCTCAAAAATCCACCAGCACGTGCGGATCTGCTTGACCACAAAACGAGTGCGCCGAACACTTTTCATGTCGTTGTTCGATTGCTTGTTTTTAGAAACACTCGAGATTGACTTTTGGTCAATATCCGGTGTCATATGTGCCATATGAATGTATACAACGTCACACTGTCCATTCGAGTTTGACCACCATGTATTCATTAATTTGTACGAGAGGGGTATGTCACGTTCGTGACATGAGATCTGGGAGAATGATTTGTCTTATAGAAAAGCTAGAAAATCCAATAAATGCGATAATTTGTCACAACGAGGGGGTGACAGATTTTCTTTTAAAGAAACACAGATAATAAGTGAGTAGACATATTAGAATATTGTATGATAGCTATTCAAAATGTAAATAAGTATTTTTAAACTGAATTGTTTTCGTATTGATAAAAAAAGATTTTCATGTCATCAATCACTCAACATTCCAACAAGGTTCTTAATGACAAAGTCCAGAATATGTGCGTCGTTCTTACTAATCAAAATTAGTGTTTTTAATATTCAACTTCCAGCTCCAACATTTTTTTCTAACGTAATCAGTGTTGTTTGTTTGTTTCTTTCTTTGGTATTACCGTTCAATTCTTTAATTCAGCTATTAAAATTATCGGGCTTTTATTGCGTTCGTGTATTATTGCGAACAAAGGTAATACCTAAAGTTAATCTTATTTTTAAAAATTAATTTACTTTAAAAATAAACGCTAGTAGAAATATTAGAATATTGTATGATAGCTATTAAAAATGTAAATAAGTATTTTTAAACTGAATTGTTTTCGTATTGATAAAAAAAAAGATTTTCATGTCATCAATCACTCAACATTCCAACAAGGTTCTTAATGACAAAGTCCAGAATATGTGCGTCGTTCTTACTAATCAAAATTAGTGTTTTTAATATTCAACTTCCAGCTCCAACATTTTTTTCTAACGTAATGTTGTTTGTTTGTTTCTTTCTTTGGTATTACCGTTCAATTCTTTAATTCAGCTATTAAAATTATCGGGCTTTTATTGCGTTCGTGTATTATTGCAAACAAAGGTAATACTTAAAGTTAATATTATTTTTAAAAATTAATTTACTTTAAAAATAAACGCTAGTAGAAATATTAGAATATTGTATGATAGCTATTAAAAATGTAAATAAGTATTTTTAAACTGAATTGTTTTCGTATTGATAAAAAAAAAGATTTTCATGTCATCAATCACTCAACATTCCAACAAGGTTCTTAATGACAAAGTCCAGAATATGTGCGTCGTTCTTACTAATCAAAATTAGTGTTTTTAATATTCAACTTCCAGCTCCAACATTTTTCCTAACGTAATCAGTGTTGTTTGTTTGTTTGTTTCTTTGGTATTACCGTACAATTCTTTAATTCAGCTATTAAAATTATCGGGCTTTTATTGCGTTCGTGTATTATTGCGAACAAAGGTAATACCTAAAGTTAATATTATTTTTAAAAATTAATTTACTTTAAAAATAAACGCTACATGTCACATTTTAAGGGTTTAGAATCATTTTGCTTCACTGTTTGTACAAATTACGTCGTGCATAGTTAGTCCATAACAAATCGTTCTTAAATATTCTAAATTCCAACAGTGAACATGCGATGGTGTTTACACATGTCCAAATCAATTAGGCGTTTATTTAGTGTTGTTAGCACCATGTTGACGACAACTAATGTAAATGACACAGTTTCTGGTGATTGTTCTTTCACTGGGACAAATCAGAATATGTCTGTCTGCCTTTTAGTACGTATGTTCCTCAGTTCGTTTGCATCTCTGCGTTTATGCTTATATGTCTGTCTACAAGTCTTTCTAGCAGTATGCTCTAAATTCTCATTCCCTGGGTGTTTCTATATGTTTTTATATGTTGAATAATACAATCATGTATGTATGTATGTATGTATGTATGTATGTATGTATGTATGTATGTATGTATGTATGTATGTATGTATGTATGTATGTATGTATGTATGTATGTATGTATGTATGTATGTATGTATGTATGTATGTATGCATGCATGCATGCACGCACGTACGTACGTACGTATGTATGTATGTTATATACGAATACTGCGAGCATGTATAAATTATGTAAGCAAGAAATTATACTTGCATTACGAAGCATTTTACGTATTTATGAATATACCATGCGTGTTTATAAATGTACCAATGTGTATTTGCATGAGTAAACGTATTAAAAAATGCAATCTATGTTTCGACTGTCGATTTATCTATCTTTCAATATTTTAAAATATATTTCTAGTTAGACTCTATTAATATGATGAAGATAAGGACATAGTAAAACATACCGTATACGGTACAATTTCACCGTGTTTCAATATTTGCGGGTATCGTGCATACACTCTTGCAAGACCTTTTCTTCGAGAGATGAAATAAACAATTTGGAGAATAACAAATTATCCAAGGCGTGTATATGTCTAACTCAGATATTTTGGAAAGTCTAAGCGTGTGAAATATCCAATAATTGGTCATAAAGTTACAAAACGATTGTAAACAAGTTTACGCAAACTCACAATTTCTCCCTATCATGAAAAGAAAGGGAGCAAAGTAGGGAACACAAATAAAGCAATCTCGCATGTCAAGCATCAATATACAAATTATATTGCAGGAAAGAAATTCACGGGAAAAAAGTTAAAGGGGGGTGGGGAAAGGAAAGTATTAAAAGACTTCCTTCTAATTATCCTGTTGTGTAATCCTAAAGTTGGAATTGCATGCTAATGTACTTCGCCATGCAGACATCTATTAACTGGATTTGATTACATGTTTTCATCGCTTATCATCAGAAATATTTACAAAATACTTAATGAATTGAACGTTTATTTCACCCAACACGTATACACATCATGACTGCCTTTTGGTCAAGATCCCACAACTTTCTAAAACTTAGTTGATAATTATTCAGCATATATGCTTATGTACTGCAGCAATATTTCTATTCACGATAGAACTTACTCTGAGTTGCTATTAGCGTTGTGTTACGTAGCTATTTATATGTACAATTTCGCGCATTGATACCCCGTTATAGCTGATAAAATAGCGTGAAAAGTCGGCTTAGATAGAAGTGAATCAAATAAATTCTTTAAAAAAGACAAATCATTGTTTACGTTTTCATTCTAATAGTCGAATAATTAGAAACAAAATTACACGGATTTTTTTCCTCGATTGATGATTTAAAAGTATTACACTGTTTTCATACTTACAAAAAAGTTTAAACATATTTAAATCCTACAGTGCAAACTTAGAAACCTAATAATGTTTCGAACCTTAAATGTTTTTAGCATGTCTTTAGTTTTCCAATTTCATGTTTTTTTTTTCGTTTTTTTTCTGTAGTGTAGTCATATCACTATAGCTGTTGTAAAGCGCTTAGAACTTCTAAAGATTAGGCGCTATACAGTCTTCATTATTATTATTATTATTATTATTATTATTATTATTATTATTATTATTATTATTATTATTATTATTATTGCTATTATTATTATTATTATTATTATTATTATTATTATTATTATTGCTATTATTATTATTATTATTATTATTATTATTATTATTATTATTATTAATATTATTTTGAAGCTTTCTTTGAACAAGCTCTTTAATTTTTCTAACTTTCTGCGCAATACTAGAGGTAAAATTTAAAAATGGATAGTTTTATATGTCTAATGTTTAGAATCAACATTCTAAGCTAGTGGTGTTTTGCGGTCATATTCCACTTGACTCGTCCCTAAATTAGTAAACATCTGAAAATGTAATGTCTATCGTTCGTGAAAAATATTCTAGAAAATATCCAAACGTTAATGAAATAAGCTAAAAGAAACGTATCTCCTGATCTTACGGAAGGTTTGGTACCACGTGATTTTTCATGAAAAAATGTTGTATACACCGGTTGAATGAGATATACAACCTCATATTTTAATTTGCGTTTCTTTAAAACTACCTGCCATTGTTATGTAAATTTGACATATATGACTTTACTACGAGACTGCTTTGATGAAAAAGACATCTCTAATGGTGACATAATTTTAAACATACTCTGTAAATATTTTTGTTTATCTCTCGTTTTCATTTTCTTATCTCTACGGTTTTTTCCCCACTGTTTTAAACGCTTACAAATTCATAGCTTGATCAACACTAAATTAAGTAGCGTAACAATTCGTATATAAGCCGAACAGTCTAAACTCAAATCTGCTGATCGCTGTCTGCG
>JARLTB010000189.1:3100000-3190000 GCA_030141615.1 Unio pictorum | reverse complement strand
AGCGCTGGGTCTCACTTATCAATACTCTACGTTTTCAAGCATTAGTATAAAATCTTTCTCGAATCGAAACAGAACAGGCAGAACTATTACACTTTTTTCAGTGATGATTTAGGTGAATGTATTTACCAAACGCATAGAATTTTCCGCTGAGTAATACAGCATGTTTTAAAATTAATTATCATAACAAAATATTAGAAATCAGAAATTAACCTCTGCAATGGTCAAAAAGATCATTAAGCCCTTATGATATATTAAAGTTATATTACACGTTTGGTCTTATCGTCTACCAATGAGTTGTGCAAATCGCCTTAATACACCGTGGTCAAAATAATGATTATTCTTGAAACCAGTAGGACGAAAAAACGTGTGCTCTTTCTCAAACATAAATGTTTTTTTCCTACATGAAATAAATTTTTCTGAAAAGAGGAAAATATGCCTGAAAACATTTGGGGTACTGTTTGTTGTTATCCTTCTTCTCTGCTGATTTAAAATTTAATATGTTCGTTGTTGAAAACAAACAATATTTTTCAAGCAAAATATTGTTAAATCATGATATCATCACTGGAACGTATCTAGTACGAAGACTTGAACACTTATCATATACAATACACGGACACACACACGCGCACACACACACACACACACACACACACACACACACAGTCACACACACATACACACCTCTACCTGCCTTTATAAATTGCTAACAAAATTGGATTGAATTTTGTACAATAATTTGCAATAATCAGAAGCCAGGTACATCAGAGACAAAATTTAAAAATTTAAATCAAAACAAAGTTTCTCTTCCTTTTCTCAAAAGGTAACCATTTGTCCAAGATTTAAAATAGTTTCGAATTGTGATTATGAACATATTTTTGTCAGCAACTAAATGTATACATACAATCGTGCTCTCTCTCTTCTCTTCTCTCTCTCTCTCTCTCTCTCTCTCTCTCTCTCTCTCTCTCTCTCTCTCTCTCTCTCTCTCTCTCTCTCATTTGTTATGGAAGTGTTCAAAAGCTAAAATAAATTTCAACCAGCTTTATAGGGTGGATAAATTCCGAGTGTAACGAATTGTACAGTTTTAAAGTGGCAGATCTAGACTTTCTGCTGGATATACCTAATGGTCAACAGAAAACGGCGATGATGTGATTGACCGATTTATTTTATAATTGAAAATGTATGTTTAATGTCAATAATCACAAGGGTCCTCAGTTCCCTTGATTCCTCTGCACATTTTAGAATCATTTAGAGAGTTCCTGTAAAGACCCTGTATGAAAGCTACATATATCGTCCCAGCAGTTTCACTATGTTAACACATGCATGTCTAGAATTACATATGTATGTGTATTATAGTATAGTTATGGGATTTACTCCACAGAAAAATAGTATGTTATTTAGTGATTTAGCAGATACTATTTGAATGAAAGTGAGTCAAGTCGCAAGCTCAACATGGTAACCACTGGGCCATCGCAGCTCCGTATGTATGTATGTATGTATGTATGTATGTATGTATGTATGTATGTATGTATGTATGTATGTATGTATGTATGTATGTATGTATGTATGTATGTGTGTGTGTGTGTGTGTGTGTGTGTGTGTGTGTGTGTGTGTGTGTGTGTGTGTGTGTGTGTGTGTGTGTGTGTGTGTGTGTGTGTGTATGTATGCATGCATGCAGGTAGGTAGGTAAGTAGGTAGGTATTAAATCCATCAATCGATAGCGTGACAAGCTATAAGAGACATCGTCGTTTTTAATTATAGTAAAGCTAACGTGCCTACATTCGCCCGTCTGTTTCAATTATTGACACGAGCACTCACTAACATGTTGCACTCAGTAATTCCGAAGCTATTTCAAGAATTCAGTAAAGAATCAATCAACATTTGACGATACTGATGATATAATTTGTATGTAACATACACTGGGGGAAAGGTTTAGATCCTAAAAATGAGAAGTATTGTGTAGCCTACATGTATGGAATGATATGAAAGAAAATAATTAGTTGTACACAATACATGTAGTTATATCTTTCGAAAATTACGCTTGCTTTGATGTCGTGCTTGATAACACACACACACACACACACACACACACACACATATATAAATATATATATATATATATATATATATATATATATATATATATATATATATATATATGTATGTGTGTGTGTGTGTGTGTGTGTGTGTGTGTGTGTGTGTTTATTATACCTAACCACAAGATTACACAAACAAGCAGCATGAACGTAGAAAGAAACATGAAGATGTAAGTTTTGCATGGATGTCATGCAATAGTTGGGTTCTATTTATCATACGGATGTTTCTCTTAGTAGCAAACATATATGGAGTGTTATGGACTCTTACAGTGAGATGGCATCATGATTTTTGCATGGTTGGTGATATAGGTAGGCTAAACACTTTAAGTATAATACTTATGTTTATGTTGACACAATAATTTGCATTGGTGTTCTGGCACCCATCCAGTTATCCAGACATACAAACGGATGGTTTCGACGTAAGATGAGTTTTCTGCAAAGGTATATAATGATCGTTTTAAGTTTCATTTATGATTTATGGTGATGCCACGGATTGTCTGTCTCTATGAATGATTTTATGTTTTGTCTGGATAGTAATATCTCCTACACAAATACACTCACCTCGTTACCTTTGTTATCTAACACAAATTAAGGTAATAATAGAAATGTGCTAAGTTCAAGGAACGAACACTTGATGGATACATGAATAGTTGTCACACTGTCAACACTTGTAAGTGCCACTCAGGTCTATCCAAAGACCACTTGAAAATGTCAGGAGGAGACCAGAGGTCAAGCATTCGGATCAGTGTCACACGCCGATCACAAGTAGACCTGTGATAAAACTTGTAGAATTCATTCTGATTAAAAACTCGTGAAAGACAACGTCCATTTGTGCCATTATTGTGGTTAACGCACATTTGATGTAGGATTGTCATTGTTCATCACACGGGTGATATTGAAATGAAATATGTCAGTCACTAAGTGTGATGATAAAACAGATGATTATGATGATGACGATGATGACGACGACACATATGGAACAATTAGTGATGATAATGACAATAAACAGCAGCAGCATCGACATCGACAATATATTTATCTTGAGAACAAAGATGCATTTTCTACAATAATTATGACGACGATTACAATATCGATAACGACTTTGATTACTATGATCGTGATAGTGAGAGTGGGGCGGTGGCATTGATGGCAAGATGACGATGACTGTAGCAGGTAGAATAAGTATACGTCGTTGCCTTTTACATTTTTATTGTCGTGGTTTCCATTGAGTGCTAATCATATCATCGGCATCATCCTCAACCTTCTCCTTATCGACACCAGTTATAGTTTTACCAGTTTAAAATATCACATAAATTGCTAACGAACATATATTTTCACATTTTCTTTCAGATGTGGATAAAAGGCTTGTTAACTCTCATTTCGTCGGCAAAATTATGAATTCGCCGTTAAAATCATGCATCAGCAACTACAAACTCTATGTATATCTTGTTGTTGAACTTCGTCTGTGAATGACTCATATCTAGTTATTAAGAAATAAGTGTGCGTTTTGTTATAAACGCTTTCGCCACAGTACACACAAAATAACTTGTCGAACTGCTGAAAAGACTAATCTTAAATAAATGACGTTTGATGTTATTACGTTTCATCTAAGTCATTATGAATAAAATTTATTTAGGTATGTCTATTTTATTAGTGTTAAGTAACTAATGTCACACTGTCCTGCTTTTGTTTAATGCAAACATATGCGCACGTATCAATTTAGAGATTGATGCATTTCTGAAGTTTTAAGCTCATCTAACTTAATATGAATTCGCATAGGGGAGTGCGGTACGGTTGTCCAAGGTGTCATATCAGTTTACATCAGGGTTTTAAAAGAATAGAAAAATAAAAGCCACGTGGATCAGTACCTGTTCTAGGCTTTCATCGGCGAGAGCACACACAGGTAATTCCGTGAATCGACAGGTAAAGCATCAACGTGACAGAAGTAGTGTCGTCTCGATAGTACGTTTTTTTTGTTTTGTGTGGTAATATTAGAATGATACGAATCGAAGTGAACTATGCGATAGCTCACACCTGGTTTATTTCATAAATCTTTAACCTGTTTTAAATATTGTAAAAATAACAAACATTAACGTTTAAATTTTAATATATAAATATGAATATAACATTTCACTTCTTCTTCTAATTTATTATAAGAACGGCATAGCTGAGCGATTACACGATTAAAATACTATAGAACATTTCACGAGTTTCTACCACACGTATAACTTTATTTAAAGATAAGAAAAAAAAAGAAAGAAAATTAAATAAAATCTAAACGCAATTAAAGAGAAGCTATTTTTGGCAACGTTTTTTTACTAGTCGGCATGTAAGAGAGAGAGAGAGAGAGAGAGAGAGAGAGAGAGAGAGAGAGAGAGAGAGAGAGAGAGAGAGAGAGAGAGAGAGATTTGGATTTTTAATGTAGCTGTAATTATGTTTCAGTCATATCTATACCATGTCAACAGTGTGGCAGTTTACAGTGATGTCTTGCGCTAAGGGCCGCAGATACATAATATCACGTACCACCCAGTCACATTATCTTGATACCAGGCCAATTAGTCATAACACCAACCGCTTAATGGTGAGCGCCAAGCGAGGTAGCTGTTAGAATATTTTCATAACTCTTTGGTATGGCTAGGCTGGGGTTCGAATCGCGAGCTCCCACATCCGATGCGAACGCTCTTTTCAGGCCACTCGAGCGGTAAAAAAATAAAGAAGAACGAACTGCTTATGTATGACAAACTCGACGCAGTAAATGTAAAATATGTAGAAAATTCTGTGTTTGCCTCAGGTTTGATTTCTTGCACATTTGTAAGGGATCAGTTATCAGGTTTGTTTCCACGGTCTACGACATTCCTTATGTACAGGGTGTCGCCATATTGGTAATCCCATCACATATAAAATAATTGTGTGTACCTGCGAGGTTAGAGGCCCCGAGTGGCCGAGTGGTCCAAAGTGCTCACAGTTACGGATCACTGCCATCTCACCCCTGCGTGGGTTCGAGTTTCGTGCTCAGCCAATGTGAGTATGTGAGAAAGCTTTCCAGTAGCTTCTCGTGGGTTGGTGGTTCTTTCCGGGTTTTTCCTGGGTTCTTCCTTCATTTATACTGGCCGCCATGTATAGCCTATCCTGTGCTGGGAAAAAAATGGCGTTAAACCTGCGGTAGTACCTTGCGCTAAATTACCACGTGACCTCTCTAACGAAAATTTACCGTATGCTACTACATGTTCGATTACTATTGCATACAATTCACAGATCCTTACTCACTTGCAGATTATTGAAACATTTCAAAAACAAATAAAATAGGTAGTTATCGTTAACTCACGACAATCAGTATCACCCAAACAGACAAAGGAAATTATTTCATATTTATTCATATAACAGTGTAAATCTTGCAAATATGAACGTTTAGATCGCATGCAGTCAATTCTGCTAATGAACTAATAACTGTAAAATTAAATGATAAATTGCATAACAACTCTAGCATCAACACATTTCCATGAAATTGAATAAACGATACATAATATGGAACCTAGTCATATTAACAAGTTGCATACAACAAACAAACAATATTAGAATATTACGTGAAATTAAAATTGCGTACGTTAATGCTGTTAACTTTAAAACTTGTGCATTATGCACAAAACCTTGTCTTTCTCGCAAGACAGACACCTGGTCCTTCCTTTGTTTAACGAGGAAAGCACTGTTCTTTCTTAGGCTTTCCCAGGAGCCAAACTTCTTTCTGAGGAAATTTTTGACTAAAGAATTTCTACCAAGGTTGTCACTTCAAAATGCCCATTAGTTCCAAGATGTACGTCTTAATTTCACTCGGCCAATCATGAGCAGTGGTGTTTCAAAACATTCCTAAGACAAACAATTGTTTCATCAGTCAGAATATCCGACTTACGTTATATAACTTTTCCCTTTGAAGAATGACTATTTGACACGGATAGGAAGTTCAGCTGTCTCTTTTACAAACCCGTTTTAGAATATTCCGTTAATTTCATTCAATCTGAAAACTGGCCCCTTTGCAATTTTAACACTGATATGGCAGAAATTAAGAATAAAGGTCGAAATTGCTCCTCCTAAATACTCACCTGGTCTAAATGTGTTAAAATCTTTAAGTTCGGCACAACCAACTTTAAGGTTCACTGCTTATTCGAAATTCGATACTTCACACCCGTCACGTTTGCCATGTTTTGCCGCCCCCCCCCCCCCCCCAATTGAAATGACGTCCCTGGAGAGGGCTGGTATAAGGTGAAGTTGTTTCCATTAAAACATACACGGTGGATAGAACGTTGGCTTACCGCTATGCTGCTTTCATGAACTGTGACAGAAATTTCTTTGTACGAGTAATTGTGGAAACTATAGAAATGGCTGCCCCCATGTGATCGAGAAATAAGCTTGAACTAGCCCACAGTAGACTAAATTGGCATTGATTAAAATAGGGAAACTGAATTTTGACAGAGTAGACAATACCAGCTTTTAAAAGTGAAATAAATGAATCAAAAAATATATTTTATAAGGCACAAGAAAGGTTACCCGGTTAAGTTTTTTTTTGTGTGTCAAGTTACTTTCGAAGTCTATAAAGTGAAAATACCTATGCAGTCTTTTGAAAGGACCAAGTCTGAAGGTCAAGCTGTACACTGTATCATAAAACCATCAATCACACACTAAATTAAAGAAAAGTAAACGTTATTTTAACTGTACCTAAGATACACAAGGTCTTATTTTTAAAGAACTAGATCAGCCGCGTCGGAAATTCTTTTCTTTTGTTGGAAGGGGAAATCGAACCGATATGCAAAATGGAACCTCGTGCATGCCTTGAGAAGTTACGAATATGATTAGTCACTAATCAGTATGACTGAAAGTAACTAGAAATTGTTAATTGTTTTTACAAAGTCTGGATTTAAGCTTGGATACAATTTGGTTTAATATAGCATAAAAGCACACGACTGTGCAGTATCGTGGATCATTTCTATAACATTTGTAGTTTATGTAACAAATCGTGTACTATTTAGTTTAGCATTCTTGCTCTGTGTGCGATGCTACATGTTTTCCAGTCAAAATGTTTGCTAAATACTTATTTTGCAAGCGGTGTCAAGCGGTATCATAGCCTCAATAACCTTTAATTTATATTGTTCTTCGAAGCAGATCAGACGAAGCCTTACATTCTGTGTTAAGGACTTATTCTTAGTAATGATATGTTCCGTTGTCGTTTTTACTTTCTGCAATGTCAATGCTGTAGTCAGATTGGTGAATGAAAAGGTCAACAGAACACGACCTCGAATCGTTGCCCGTCAGATCAATCTACTGAAAAACAAAATCTCGATATTTAATCAGATTGATTTATCCAGACAGTCAGTCATATAATTTAACATTTAGGTCAGTTACCCAGAAAATCAGTCGTAGAATTAAACATTGAGGTTAGTTATCCAGACAAATCAGTAATGTATAATTAAATATTATGGTCCGTTATCCAGACAATCAGTCATATAGCTGAACAATTAGGTCCGTAATCTAGACAATTAGTCGAATAATTAAACAATTGTGTCAGTCGTCCAAACCACCAGTTATATAATTGAATAATCAGGTCAGTTATACAGATTGCCAGCCTTATAATTAACATTCATTTCAGTTATACAATCAGTCATATAATGAAACAATCGGGTCAGTTATCCAGACAACCCGTCATATAATTAAACAATCGGTCAGGTTTCCACAAAATCAGTCTTATAATTAAACAATCGGGCCAGTTATCCAGACAATCAGTCATATAATTAAACAAGTGGCCAGTTTTCTAGAAAATCAGTTTATAATTAAACAATCGGGCCAGTTATCCAGACAATCAGTCATATAATTAAACAAGTGGCCAGTTTTCTAGAAAATCAGTCTTATAATTAAGCAACAAGGTGCCCATTCAGAGGTTTGTTTACCTCCACATCTGCGGAGACAATGACGCAGATCAGATAATCCTCTTTTTATAACCCGACCCAGTCTTTACAAGTGCATGTCACCAAAAATAAATACACTTTCCGTTGACTACATAAAATTATTGCTTGTCTTTAATTGATTGGCAACGCGCAAATAAAACACCAGAAGTACAGCGCAACTTTACACTTTATCTGAATTCAGTACTGGAGAATTCAAGAGGAGTACAGTCATATCCGGTAGAAAGGGTTTAAGTGAACCTCACGGGGAGTGGGTTATCTATTTCGTGTTGTTGCATTAGACTATCCTCTCCCCCCCCCCCCACCAGTTCACTGGTTACAGACGTTGAAGTGCGCACTGTGCATCTTGAATCAGTACATGTACTATTAAAGAAAGAGTTTGTTGAATTCAGAGATTTCTTTTTTTCAAATAAAATTTTTATATCCTATCAGCAGTTCCAACGCAAATGTAAGATAGCTAGTAATGTATCGACAATTAGTAATGTATCGATAATTAGTCATGTGTTGATAACTAGTAATGTATCGATAATTAGTAATGTGAGAGAGATAGCAAACTGACTCAAATGTGTATCGATTATTAGTTATATAAGACAAACAGCAAACTGGTTCGACTCTGTATCGATTATGAGTAATATCAAACAGACATCAAACTAGTTTGACTCTGTATCGACTATTAGCAATGTCAGACAGAAAACTGGTTCGAATCTTTATCGATTATCAGTAATGTCAAAGATACAGCAAACTGGTTCGACTCTGTATCGATTATTATCAGTAATGTCAAATAGACAGCAAACTGGTTCGAATCTTTATCGATTATTAATAATTCGGGTAATACAAATTTAAAGAAAATAGTATATATAGAGAAGACAAAAAACATATTAAAGAGGGGGTGAAGTATGTTACTAAACTTTTTAACCCACTCATGTCCAACGGCAATTTCTTATATTATTTTCTCACAAGCTAACCATCATAATATTTGCACGACATTTAATAATATTATATTATTTTTTGCATTTTTAGAAGTAAATATATATAATTTGGTTTAATATTTCATATGTTGCTCAAAACAAACACAAATAAAACAAACCACTGTCACCATGCTGATGCATTTAAATCCCCGTTCTGCTGACATTAACTATTTACACGAATGTAATCAAAGTAAACAGTTCTATCTCATACAAGGAAAAGCGCATTCTTCTGAATAACACTTCAGTTTAGCCATTGTTTTCATACATGTAAGAAATATATTGCTTACTGGATAGTCGTCTTCATTGGAGGCGTTTTCAGCATCTCAGCACCATTGGGAAGACTGTATTGTTTCTGGCATTTAATTCAAAACACAAACCAGCTATTAATTTGTCTTAGAAGTAAATATATAATCACACGAGTCAAAATCTATACTCACTCGAGTCAGCGTCATTTAGAATGTTACATGGTCTAGTTAGCATCGTATATCGTCCAATGACTGAGGTTTACCTATCAATAAAAGTACTGTAGAGTTTCGGTGTATCTATTTGGCAGATAATGGATGTGATTTGACGGTTGTGTGAAATCATTATTAAGCTAATCACTAATTAAGCTAATCAACTGTTAATGCATCCTATTGTCATCGTCATCATCATCATCATCAAGACCTTAACACAAAATGTCGTTGGGGCAACATAGTTGACTTTACAACCAATTCTCTCCATCTTTCCCTGTTCTCTACTGCCATTTGGGAATCTCCAAATCCCATGCATGTCAACTCCTCAATGATATCTTCCCACCGCTTGTTCTGTCTGCCTCTTCTACACCCTCGCACTGTGCATTGCAAGATTATTTTTGCCAATCCAGATGATCTTGAGATAGGACCATATCACTTCACTTTACGTTTTTCTGCAGTGGCTAAGAGGTCTTCATATGATGGCTTGTTGGATCCCGTTGTGGACTTCTTCGTTGGTTATATGGTTAATGTATGAGAAGCCCAAGATTTTGCTGGACCATCTCATTTCGAAGTTTTGAATCCCTATTTGTAAATATGATGTGAGCGTCCATGTTTGACAAGCATACTGAAATATGGACATGACAATTGAGAGTATTAGACTTATTTTGGAACCAAAAAACAATGCTGGTGGTATCTTTCCATATTGCTCTCAACCTTGTTATTGCTGCTTTTGTCTGGACAATCCTGCAAAGTAGTTCTGGTTTGGATCCCTCATCTGTGATAAATGATCATAAGTACTTGAGCCGTGTGAGTTTTTCCAGCTTCGGAGCACTGACCTTAATTTCTGCACTGATGCCGTTGGCGTTGCTTGTAATCAGTTTGTTTTGGTCTTGTTTTCGGCGCTAATCTCCATACCGTATGCCGTAGAGGTTGTTTCGATGCACTTAACCATGTCAACAAGTTATTTTTCATCTCCTGCTAAACCATCAATATCATCTACAAAGATAAGGTTAGTGATTGTTCCTCTTCCGATGCTGACAGTGCCATTATGGTCATGCAAGGCATCCTCCATGATCCTTTCTAGGAAAATGTTGAAGAGTGTAGGTAACACTTTACATCACTGTCTTACTCCAACTGTTGTTGGAAACCAATCTCATATGCTGCCATTGATGAGGACAGCACTGGTGGCTTTGGTACAGAGGTGCTCAACAACCTGAATTAGTGTATATGCGTACGAACGCAATGAGTGTATACGCATACAAATCTAATGAGTGTATATACGTGTTTAGTGAATGTAATGAGCGTATGTGGGTATGAATATAATGAATGTAATGAAAGTATATGCGTATGAATGTAATTAGTGTAAATGCGTATGAATGTCATTAGTGTATATGCGTACGAGCGCAATGAGTGTATACGCATACAAATCTATTGAGTGTATATGCGTATTTAGTGAATGTGTTGCTATGTATTAGATCTCTTTCAGTGAGCCGCCTTAGCTCGGTTGGTAAAGACTGACACAGATTCTCAATCCGAGATCGCAGTTTGATATCCGAACAAACCAGCTGCGATCTCCTCCCTCGGAAAGACAATTAGACCTCCTTTCCTTGGCATGATAACCAGGTAAGCTCCACGATAAACCAAACAAGCAAGTATTTCCTCTTTCCTATTCCCCAAACTCGTCCATTGGTTGCAGCGCACGTGATAGCAAACCAATATATTTGGCATGGTAAGTTTTGATATGTTCAACAGTATTCGGATTTTTTCAATCACGCTAATTCGGTCCGTGTTATCTTTATGACGTAGATTTACACTTATATCTGAACAAATAAACACACATGTAAAGAAATATGCAGATTGAGCACGCGCACGCACACACACATACACACATATACACACACCCACATACACACATATACACACACCCACATACGCACACATACATACATACATACATACATACATACATACATACATACATACATACATACATACATACATACATACATACATACATACATACATACATACATACATACACACACACACACACACATATATATATATATATATATATATATATATATATATATATATATATATATATATATATATATATGTGTATGTATGTATGTATGTTTGTGTGTGTGTGTTGTGACAATATGGAAACTGTAAAGCCTAGATAATCTCTACCACAGTGGACAGCTGACAATATGGAAACTGTATAGCCTAGATAATCTCACGGCGATTCCACAGTGGACCGCTAACGATGTGGAAACTAAAGCCTATGTAATCTGTACCACAGTGGACGGCAGACAACATGGAAACTGTACAAGGGCAGTGATACATTAAGTCCAGCAATTATAAATAGCAAATTTTCATTGCATCATTTTGTCAACAAATTTTAATTTTTTTTACAAATTAGAACATAAGCAAACAGTAACTTTTATCCCTAATGTGTCTATGTCGTCCTGCCACACACAGTCGCTTCACGTGACGATAATACGTAGCGCGTGAAAAGGATAATATTTATCGATTACAATGCAAAATGAAATAGAAAAAAGTGATTCCGCGACTTTAGAAGTAGCCAGAACCGTCTTAAAATATATTCAGTCTTTTGTTAGACTTATTCCTAATCTCTAAGTCAAAAATATGATGTGTCAGAGTTTGTGAAAATAGTATGGAGGGGTTGCAAACAGTGCTGAGTCACAAAGCTACATTTATTTGTTGACGCAGGTTTCTGGTGCCTAAATGACAAAGCTCGATTTGTCCAGTCGCCATCCCGCTGTTTTGAGCATTCTTATTTCATCACATCGTCATTTAGTCTTCTTGACATAAATTTTATTGCCGTTAATTATTTCTTTTCATCCTCCCTTAATCAAGGATATCAAATGGGCTAATTTTTACGCCAATTGAACTTAGCTCCAATACAGCCCGCAACAAAATACAAGAACGGTAAATGGTTAGAGATTTCTCTGAGGTAAAAGACAGCCGTCTGAAATATATCCGTAACGATACAAGATCGGAGTTCTGATTTTAAAGTGGACTCATTATTGTCTCCGCTAAATAATTTTATTTCAAGGTGAGTGAAACCTGATATATATCTCCGCAGACGCAATAACGGTAGGTGCGAGGATGGCAACTTGAGTCGTAACATGACTGCCCGCATCATCAACAATTCACATCGCAGCCAATCTGGGCTTTTTGTTAAAATATAATGGTAGACAGATTTTTTAACTTTGAAAGTTTTCAAAATTCAGAATTTATGAGGAAGTTAACTCGACCAGTTTAGTCTGACATATGTTTAATTGTCAAGAGAGAGATATCACATTTTAATTGGATTGGAAAGATGCTGAAAACGGACTGACTATACATTTAGACTGACACAGAGTACAACTTGACGGCTTTACTGATTTAAAACCCCTATCATATGTTGATTTTCTGTATTTGATATGGTACCTGATATGTCAAGGTTAAATTTCCATATGAGTATCTGATGTAGTAATGATGAATGATAAAAAAAATATGACAACATATTTGGAACATATGGAGACTAGACTCCAAAGGAAAGGTGGTCCTATTCCACGATCTAAAAGACGTCGTTATATTCCAATAACACCACTTAATTAACATTCTATCAAAATCTGTCGACCCTAATAGGACTTTTTTAAGCAGATTAAATTAGCAAAATATAGGAAGACAAAAATAAATGAAACAGTGTAGCAATTATCATTCAATGGTCCATTTCCTCCTAAAATATCTAGACGAAGGCTTGAATCTCATTTTAGTTGGTTAAAAACGTTAAAGGCAAAACAAATGCTTTGTCTTTTCTGCTCTGGTCAGTATGTCGAAATTGTTTAGTCACAGGCATGTATACAATGGTTGTCATGCCTGATTGATATAGGGGATGAAGAAGGTGACAAATTAAAAATTAGAAATGAATGTAGGGTATTTATATTAAGAAAACGTCCTAACATCAATCTGTTCAAACTATCCTTCATAGAGATCACCGTTATTAGATCTGGCAGATACTAAAAAGAAAACATATCGAAGATCTGTCACTCCATCGCATGTTGAAATGACTTGTCAAAACACAGGATTTCCACAGAATAAAAGGCGGAAAAGTAGATGAGAAAGAAAAGCAAGAATAAGAAGAGTGATTCGAACTTTTTGTTAAACTCTGAATATTCTTGGACCGAATTTTTCATTCCTGTGAATACATTTGCCGGTTGATTTATTGTTAGTCTATACAGTAAAAAACGCTTTCAAACATTGCTATAATGTGAATTGGCGAATATTCATTTACACACATTTTAATCATAAATCAAATATATTCTTTCCGTTTAGAATAACGCTAAATGTTTCGTACACATGCAAATAAGAAAATAGTCATTATTGTGCGCGTGCACAATTTATTTTTTCAAAGTGACCACTAAACAGGGCCTATTCTGTCCCCACGTTGACCCGTCTTGCACGTGACTGTAAGCAAAAGAGCTACACTGTGCACAAGAATATTCTTATTTAATTGATAATAAAACGACCATTATCTTTTATTAGAGCAAATAAAGAGGGCATAAAGTGACCAAAAAGATATTTCTTAACATACAAATCACTTCTTTCTTGGTCGCCGTGTTAATTGGGATCCCATTTCTCATTCTCTCTAGATACCGCATTTTAAGTATGGCAGGTGCGATTGGGCCGTGTCTGATTTCTCCCTTAATTAGAAGCTAAAATTGATTCACCAAAGGCAAACTAACTCTGTTATCTTTTTTTTTAGAAGGGTTGTCGCACAGATTAATAATTTTTGAAAGGCCATCATTAATTGGCCAAATGAATTAATTAGGCAATTACTTAATAATCGGTAGAATTAAGAAGTCCTGCAGGATCAAGAAATAAAGCCTGTGTTTTGATATGGGGATATCAATAAAGATTTGCGTGTCAGTCTGACATACATTGGGATGAAGTAGAACAAAACAAGCGTAATATATAATATTTCGCCTCCAAGTGAAAATCAGTTTGCGACAATAAAACCAAGTAAAACTCAGTTTGCGACAATAAAACTGACGTTTGGATTTTCAAATCTTGATATACCAATGTATTCTTTTATATGCCACCAACTGTTTGTTGATTGTTCCATGATTCACAAACAAAACGTATTTTTCTTAAATATAGTATCTTTACATGATTTTCTAAAATTTATTGATAAGTGACCATTTCAAATGTCCTTGTTATAACAATAAACTAAACCATACATGCATCATTCATTTTTTTTTAAATTATGTTAAATGCATTTTTAAAATTCGAACTGAACACTTAATCAAAGTTTAATTTTAAATCATTGTCATAAAAATGGAGATCTGATTACATCCAAACTATATGATGCGTATTTACTAATGTCAATCCACTGTGGATCCATAAAGACAAAGTAAGACACCTGCACTATTTTACATCGTACTGGCACCGTATTGCCATGTACATCGAACTGGCACCGTATTGCCATGTACAAAACATTTGTAAAGGTCCTAATATGCACTATTTGACATCGTACTGGCACCGTATTGCCACGTACATCGTACTGGCACCGTATTGCCATGTACATCGTACTGGCACCGTATTGCCATGTACAAAACATTTGTAAAGTTCCTACTATGCACTGTTTACTGATAGTTTTGTATCCTACTTTTTATTCGTTTTCTTAAATTTATTTAGCGTATTATATTTTATATTTTATATTAATATCGTCATAGACACTTTGGGTCAAGTAAATAATTATAGCTAAGTGTTTAAAATAGCAATATAACTTTCGTTGTAAAATATACTCCTTTGCTGTTTATGTTGTGCAGCATTATCTGCCATTTTCCCTTCAATTCAGCTTTTGAAGTAAAATGTCCTTCTGAAATGCAATAAATGTATAATTGATTCTCTAATCGAACTTTGTCTTATGTCAGTCTCATCTATATGATGTCGTTCCAGCCAGGATATTTGAGCTTTTGGAAAATAAGCATATATGTGTAAGCAGGAAACAATAACATATTATAAAGATTTATCTCAAATGACAAAACATTGTTACATTTGTCAGGTAAATGTGTATATTTAATGTGACAATTAATTAATGTGAAGTTTTACATCACAAGAACGATAGACCAATACAAATACTTATTTAGCCTAAAAATTACGGACAATGAATTATATTTATATTTAATTTAATTTAATTTAATTGTTTGTTTGTTCTAATGTTTTCAAATTTCGTTACATGCTATTTTAATGTAACCTTGTTTGCTGGACTTGAAATTGTCAAAAACTGATTTTTATTCTGCTTGATTTTGTTTTTACTTTGCTATATATATATATATATATATATATATATATATATATATATATATATATATATATATATATGAGTCAAAGTTTTGGAGTTTCATAAGTGAATTAAAATAATCCAGGTTATTGTTTTGGTAAACATCAGGGTCATTATCTAAGGTTATTTTCCATTAAGTCATGTTCTTGTTAGAAAAAATTAATAGTGACCTGAGTTCAAGTAGAGAACTATATAATCTTGCGATTGTGAGAAATTCTCCATTAGTATTTTAACATCTTGCACTTTCAAGTTGTATGGTATTGCAACTAGTTACACTGACTCTTTTCTCCAAAGTTTTGAATTCAAGTGATTATTTTCTCTGGAAATACAGAAGTACTTTGCTACAATTCTTTGATAAAGACATTCCCTGGAATTTATACTCATTTCAAATCTGGAATTATATTACTATGATTTTAAAAATACCCTATAAGGTATAACAGATACGTCATCACCTTCAGTTTTGGATTTCATCAAGACCTTTACGGAATTTATGCAGAACTTTAAATTATTAGGATATGTGTCGGTAATTCTTGGATTATTCAAGTTCTTTTTTTCTTATTTTCCCTTTGTATCCTAGGTAAATAAAGTATGTGTTAGATGTTACAAAGCTTGTTGTCTTCACTGTTTTCTGTTACTTTTTTGACGAGCATAGACTCGTAACATTGGGCGCTCGTCATTGGGGTACAAATTTCCTTAAAATATTTCAAAGAACTTTGTTTATGAAATTGAATCTCACCTTTCTGAACAAAATTAAATTAAAAACATCCAAGGTATTATTTCACATTTTAGAAATATTTATTGAAATCAACGAGCTTTATATAATGTCATATAATGTGAGGTCTTTATTTCAAATCCTACCTTGGAACAGCAGATTTCTTGAAAAAGATAAATTGTTCCAGCTTGCCAGAAATTATGATCTTTATGAAGTAAAATCATCTTTAACAAAACAAGAAATAAAAGCTCCTTCGGTCCCGTATTCGGTAGAAAAGACTATCGATGATAAACGTGTTTTGGATCAGGCGCATACATCAAAGTAAAAGAATTAAAATTAACATACAATATTGAATTAGAGTTAAGAATGTGATTCAAGAAAGACATATGCAGTTAGATAAGGAGTAAAGAGAGAGGTAAATATAGTTGCATAAACAAGACAAAGAGAGACAAACACAGTTACAGAAAGAAGAAAGACAAAATGCAGTTGCAATTGGAGAAAGAGGAAAGAGAGAAAAAGATGACATTGCTATTGGAGAAAGAGGAGCGAGAGAATCAAACGTGCATACAAATGCAAAAGGAAAATGAAGACAGAGAATTGCAGAGCAGAGAGAAAGAGAAAGGAAAGTAAAGGAATATCAATTTAGATTAAAAGTATTAGACCTGGCAAATGAAAGCACATCCCAACTTTACAAACAGATTCAACTTTTGATGTTACTAAGAATATTAGGTTTGTGCCCAAGCTTAGAGAAAAGAAGTCGATAAATATTTTCATCATTTTGAAAATCATTCTGAAAATTACTAATGGCTAAGAGAGTATCGGACTATAATATTACAATATTTTGGCAACGTCCAATGTGCATATGCTTCCCTGTCAATACAGCCAAGCGTTGAATATGATCTGGTTAAGGAATGCATCTTAAAGGGGTATGAGTTAGTCCCTGAGACTTCAGGAATTCAGGAACTATACAAAGACGCTAGACAAACGCATGTTTGCTAGGGAAAATGAGCAGTTGATAGGTTGTTTTTAGCCAAGAAGGTTGATCAAGGATACGAAAATCTAGAACAACTCTTATTACTTGAAGAGTTCAAGAATCGCGTACATGTTAACGATAATACTTCTTTTGATGAGCATAAGTAGAAACTTTAGCGAATGCTGCTCGTAATGCTGACGAGTATTCCTTAGTTATAAAGTATTCCTTAGTTATAAAGTATTCGTTAGTTATAAAGTATTCCTTAGGTCATAACGTTGCTTTTGTTAGTAAGTCTTCTACTCATCAGTATTCTTTTAAAACGTATTTCAGCATAATACGAGCACTTCCAAAGTTCAAAATTATGATAATCTTAATTAGAAGTACGTATCTCTTCCTGTGTACCTATTGCAAGAAGAACAAGTCATGTTATTTAGTACTGTTACGAAATGAAACATAAACAGAATCAAGACAAACCTATTCCGAATGCTCCTATTTCCAGGAGGTCATAGTCACGGTCATGTATTGGAAGTAATACATTTGTTGGGTCTAATAAACCTCTGTCTGATTTTATTATGGAGAATTAAGAATCATTAATGTCTAAAGATTCTATATCATTCATGAGTGACATGGTCAATCCTATCCATACTAAAATTTTAAGGGACACAGGAGCTTTTCCTAGTCTTTTATTGTCAGATACATTGCTTTTTTCTGAGACGTCTTCTAATGAAAGTTTTCTTATTTAGGTAGTAGAGTGTGGATTTGTTATTGCTTTTCTCCATTTTGTAAATGTGTTATTAGACTTGATCTCAGGACCCGTGACAGCCGTAAGAGTGTATTCTTTATTCCTTGAGAGCGTTCATTTATTAATAGTTAATGACCTAGCTACAGATAAAATTGTGCCTTGTCCACTTGTAACTGACAAGCCTTGTTTGGACCAGAAAATCGATCCTATAGAACAAGAATTCCCTGATTTATACCCAGTTTTTGCAGTTAGCAGAGCTATGGCAAAAAAAACCTTAGAGAATAATGTTGATCAGAAAAGTATTCCTTTAGCTGACACCTGTATTGGTCAGACTCTTGATGAGGTCACTTTCACTCTTTGTTTGGATCAATCAAAAGGTATTGATCACAGTGATCATCTTTTGACTACTAATTCTCTTTATTTTACCCACGTTGACAAACGATAGTCACTTGTCGTCGAACTGGAAAACGATCATGACATCTATTGCTGGTTTCAAGTGGCCATTAATAAAAAGAACCAACATAATTAACTGTTTCTTATTTAGTTGAAAATGGGATTCTGATGAAAAAATATAGACCAAATGAGGTACATGCTGGAGACGAGTAGCTAGTGATCTATACAGTTGTGGTTCTAAAGTCATACAGACAAGAAAAACACTCATAGTCTGGTCAACGAAACATATTATATATTCATTATCACAAGATCTTGAATCCATTCTATTTGCCAAAACTCAAACGTGATGTTTGTAAATACTACAGATCTTATGACACTTGTCAAATGGTAGGAGAATCCAGTCAGAAGATAGATACTTAATGCTCATCTACAACATATTCCTGCATTGGGCGAACAATTTAGCAGCATAATGGTAAATTGTGTTGGTGTCTTACCTAAGATCAAGTCAGGTAACCAATTCTTGTTAGCCATTTCTTCATCAACAACATTCCCAGACGCAATTCCTTTGAGGAATATTTAAACTCAGTTTGGCCTTCCCAAATCTGATCAATCTGATCAAGGGTCAAATGTTATGCCTGGAATTTTCCAGCAAGTCATATATACATTAGGCATCCAAAAAGTCATCTGCCTATCATTATAAGAGCCAAGTTGCTTTTTAAATAGTTCATCAAACGTTTGAAAAATATGATTCGGTCATATTATTTTGATACGGTTAAAGATTGGGATGAAGGCGTTAATTTTCATTTACTAGTATTTGCTGTTAGGGAATCAGTTCAAGAATTTTTAGGATTCAGTCCCTTTGAAATAGTTTTTTAGACAATGTGCGTGAACCATTGAAGTTGTGAAAAGAGTAACTTTTTATAATGAAGATATGCAAATTATTCTTCTCGATCATGTTTCGATGGGCTTCGAGTGGCCGAGTGGTCTAAAGCGCGCACCGTTACGGATCACTGCCATCTGACCTTTGTCTGCGTGGGTTCGAGTCTCGGGCACGGCTAATGTGTGTATGTGAGAAAGCATGCCGGTAGCTTCTCGTAAGTTGGTGGGTTCTTTTCGGGGTTTTCCCCGGTTTTTCCTCCACCAATAATACTGGCCACCATATATAGCATATCTTGTGCTGAAAAATGGTGCTAAACCCTACAACAACAAAAAAAGCTTATCAATGATGTTTCCAATTTAAGTATAAGTTCTAAAAGGCTTGTAAGGTTTCACAAAAGAGAGTAGTTTACACAGTTGAAAAAAGTAAATGATTTAAATTATATTATACATACTCATGAGCGAAAACAAAAATAAGTTTGCATGTAAATATGTTAACGGAGTATGTGGATAGAGATAGCCAGGTTAATATTGCAATTAATTCAGTTGCACCTGTTCCACACATTATTAAACGATGTAATTTAATCGGATTATATTGACTTTGGAGTAATATATCTTTGAAATTCAGAGTTACGAAACATTCACATTTTCAGCAACAAGAAAAGAATTAACATAAACAGCTATTGCTTGAATGTGAGCACTTATTTCCAGAACTTCCTGCAAAAAAACAATCTACCATGACGATGAAATTGCAAATTCCACACCCTTGTAACATTACCCATAAAGAATGAACCCTCTAAAACAAGAATGTTAAAAAAAACTAATTCAGTGTTTGCTCGAAAATGACTTCATAGAGCCCAGTAAAAGTGACTGGAGTACGCCATGTATACTTTTTTTAAAAACCAGATAATATAATACGTTCTGCATGTGCACTGAATATAGAAACGTGAACAGTGTGACTAAAACAGATGCTTTTCCATTACCCAGAATCAATGAATGCATTGATAAGTTGAAAGTATGTCACCAAATGTTATCATCTGACCGGATTTAGGAAAATTTCACTGACAGAAATGGTAAAGAAATTTCGGTATGTGTGGCTCCAGCTGGACTTTATCAATATAATGTGATGCCGTTTGGGATAAAAGGTTCGCCTAGCATTTTTCAACGTTTAGTGAACATGATTACCTCTGGTCTAGACTACAGTGATGCTTACATTGATGATGTCATCATCTACATCCACACGAGAAATAATCATTTAGCAATAGTTCAGAAATTCTTCGACAGATTCACTGATGCAAATTTGACAATTGATATAAAAGTGAGTTCGCCGTGCTTGTTAAACATTTATAGGACACAGCGTGGGACATCGACAAGTTGAATCTCTAGATGTCATTAGCAAGGCAGTTTCTGAATTCCCTGTGTTTATCTGTAAAAAGCAACTGATGCGATTATTAGGTATGGCTGGACACTATTCGAAGTTTTGTTTCGCTTTTCCCATAACTGCTGAACCTCAAACAACTTTACTGAGCAAGAAATCCAACTTTTATTGGTCTATAAAATGTCAGGAGAGTTTTGATAAGTTAAAGACCATTGTTAAGAGTGCACCAATTGTCACAGCTCTAAATTTCAGCCAATCATTTAAACTGTCTTTTGATGCAAATGATGTTGGGTTTGGAGCGCAGTATTGATTCAAGAAGACAAAAATGGTGCAAATCATCCAGTGTGCTACTTTTCTTCGAAATTAAATACAAAAATTATATATATATATATATATATATATATATATATATATATATATATATATATATATATATATATATAAAATTGTGAAATCAATATTACGTTATGGTCACAAATATGGAGGTATGAATATTCGTCAGAAAAAGCAGCAATTCAACAAAGACGTACCAAATAGTGTTATTAACCCTTGTAGTCTTGTTGAATGTAGACGATACCCTTTAAGTATAACCTATATATCTTATATATTTAGATGTGTAAAGTACTTGTCTACAATTATGCATATGTGACGCGCAGATATCTTTCAAATGTTATACTACGTTAAAATAAACTGGATGATGCATGCAAAATCACTGGCATTGTTATGTAAATCTATATCATGCATGTTATCATACATGAAAATAATTTGTATTGCTTTTTTGGCTAATAACATTTAAAATGCTAATATGTATCACTATATGATGAGTGCGTTGGTCCATTTATAAATTTCCAAGGTTGGTATGTACCGTAATTCAAATAGACATCATGTGATGTTAATAGTTTTATAAGAAGACCAGATTGACCGAAGTTTTGTTTAGCTAGTGTAACCAACACGACCTTGTTCACCCGTTCAATTTTTTTCTGGAAGGAATATGCTTTTCTCAGTTTAGTTATGACTTAGTTATCTATATAATAGAATTATTACTTAGGATTATGTATTCATAATATTATTCACAGTCTTGAAAGAGTTCTATTTACCTTAATCATTCGTTAGAATAATAGTGCTTAAACATTTATGTAAAGAATATTTTTGTATATTTAATAGCTGTCTCGGGTATATTGTAAATTAATTTAAAGCGCATTTTGGGATTATGCCATAGTGATTCTTCTGTAGTGCTGGTGTTCCGAAGTACATTACTGACCATCATTCGGAATACCTGTAACATTCATTTGGGTTATCGATACTTTGGGGATAGATACACTTTGTACGATTTTGGAATTGCATTCACCATACTGTAAATTATTTGTACTTCTTAACTTTCTATTTTAGGGAAATACATTATTTTTTAAATTATACAAACCCTTTTAATTTTGCTCTTTTTGTTTCTTATTTTAAAAACATAGGGTCGTAACGAAGAAACTGGACAGATTTTTCCGAGATTTTAATATCTCACATATTTTTATTGATTGAATATTTCAGGGAGATTACAAATGATTTCGAAATAAAACATTTCACATTGGGTGAAATATTTTCTCCCCTGGTATTTTAACTTCACATACTAGTGAAATTTCAAGGTGATATCAACAATTTGTCACCATGACATCTAAAGTAGACAAACTATTTTTAAGATCCAAATAAGGATGGGTCAGAATCCTAAAAGAAGGATAACTCTGAAGAGATGCAAATGTAAAAATGAAAAGGATGAGAAGGAAATGAACATGCAAAGGATAGAGAAATGGAAATGCAAAACTGTGAGAGAGAAATGCAAATCCAGAAAGTAAAGGATGATAGGCAAATGCAAAAGGATGCATGAGATGGCAAATATAAAAGGGTGCAGTAGAAATGGAAATGGAAGAGAGAGAGAGAGAGAGAGAGAGAGAGAGAGAGAGAGAGAGAGAGAGAGAGAGAGAGAGAGAGAAATTCAAATGCAAGTTAAGTTAAAGCAATTAGAAATGTTAAATGGAATATACTCTTCCCCTGCCGGTTTGATGCTACAAGAAATATTAGGTTGGTGCACCCTTTTAAAGAAAAGGAGGTTGATAAATATTTTCCTCATTTTGAGAAAATTGTTTAACATTTAAAATGGCTAAGAGAGTATTGGGCTTTGCTATTACAACGATCAATTGTGGCAAAGCTCGTTAAGTCTAACTAGGCTACAACCTCAGGAGAACAAAAGTGATGAGTATGATGTGGTCACGTGATTATCGTAAAGATTATGAGCTGGCCTATCGTGAAAGGTTTGTAACTGGTAGCAAAGAAACCAGTCAGACTCATGTTGACATTAGATGGCAAAAATACAAACTTTTTTAATAGATGGTATACGGTCAAAAAGGTTGACGATGTCAAGACAACCCCCAAACAACTAATATTGATTAAAAATTTTAAGAATTGAGCCAATAAGACCGATCTTGATGAGAAAAAGTTAAACATTTAGAAAAACTTTAGAGATAGCAACTAAAGCTGAAGACTATATAGGTTTGCATATGCCAAAAATGTTTCTTGTTTTTATAAATCTGTCTTTTTATGAGAGGAGGTATTATCTATATCTATTTTATGTTTATTATCATTAATGATTATAGTTTGTAGTGGTTATTTAGTTTTAAATGCTAATATTATGTACAGGCAGGCTTTTAACGTAGAATAAGTCATGCAAAAGGGTGAGTAGGTCCATTATATAAAAAAGTTCCTAGGTTGAACTGTGCTGTAATTTTAGTGAACATCACGTGATATAAATTGATGTGGGCTTCCTTGAAAGACTAAGATGGCATGATATTTGAATGAACAAAGTGAATGTACATGGTCACTGGGTTATAAAAGACGGTTCCTTGTGCATTCTATAGTTAAATTAAGATATATTTCATGTTTAAGACATTACTATATTTTGACATAGTGTGTACAAAATGGCTGCTTTTGTGATAAAGAGTCGTTGGGTGCTTGGGTGAAGTACTGTCCACGTTGTTATTTATTATATCTGCACACTACAGGGATCAAATTCGGATTACCGGTATTATCCTGAAATTCATATAAGTCGTATGACCATGATGACAACACAATGAAGCTAGAAAATATGAGGACTCATGACGAGATCCAACAGAAAGACAAATCGTTGTTAGCGTTTGATGAAGGGGACGAAACAATACACATTTAATTGAATAATGTTATATGCATTATGCATTTTTTTCACGTGATTGTGATTTTGCTAAGCCCCACTTTCGTATGTCTTGTCACTACTAATGATACGAATTGCATGTATTGAATACTTGAAAGGGTGGGTATTGCTTGATTTTCGCGATTATGCAAGTTCAGGAACTCCAGTGCAGAAGGGCTCACAACAATAAGAAATTTGTTATAATAGTTGACATAAATTATTTTAATGTAAATTTTTATACTATTAACTATAACTTTAATGCTTGTTTAGAGTTTAAAATCTTTATCAGGACATATTTTATCCATATAGTCTTGATGCAATTCACTGCAACAATGCCTACAAATGCATATGACCAATCGTTTGCAAGAGAAATTCAGAGAGATAGATACATCACCCATTATTATTTTGTGTTGCATTTTTTTGGTTCCAATTACGAATATGTAAAACATAGATAAAACTGAACAAGTTATACTGAATATAGTGGTTCGGATTAATGATAAACATTTTGCAGTATTTGTCGAGAATACTTCATTCATTTATACGCATTCCCTTGAAATAGTTTACTTAAATAACCTTTCATCAGAAACTGGAAAAGAAAATCACAAAATCTTGGTTATTTATTTTTCTTACAAGATCTGTATAGCTTTCTTGTTTCATCTTTAGATTTTTTTCTCCCCGAGAAATGCAAATTTTCATTTTTATTTTTTATATTAGCAGTTGTCCAAGAAGAAGAAGAAGTCATTGGAAGTCATTTTTAATCAGACACAACATTACGTGTTTATTCTAAGGTATATGAAACAGGGCATGTATACACTGTACGCTAATTGGTATCTATGTACCACAAATTAGGCTAAAATTATATTTCCAATTTTTAAACATCTGAGAAATATGACCACAAAATATACGAAAAGAAAGAAAGAAAGAAAGAAAGAAAGAAAGAAAGAAAGAAAGAAAGAAAGAAAGAAAGAAAGAAAGAATTCGTTCAGATACAAATTCTTTGTTGCTGGGTCTTGAAATCCCTTAGTATATCAGAAACACAAAGAGTGCTGCCAAGCTTAAAGACTGCCAAGTACAATACGGGATCATTTCATTGAACTTTGTAATCTCAATATCCCTTTACACAAAATTCAAACATGCACAGTTGTTTCCGAGGGAAAAATATAAACTTTATTTCCTGTTCTACTGCTCGTTCCATCACCACCACCACCACCACCAATAATAATAATAATAATAATAATAATAATAATAATAATACTAATAATAATAATAATAATAACAACAACAACAGATACAAAAACAACAACAACAACATATAGTTTACTCAACCCTTTGTAAATGTCATGTCCAGTTTTAGATATTTTTCGTGGAAGGCATCGTATTATTTCAAATTTTTTGTAGACCCACCAGGTCTGTGTATCCGCTACTAGTAAAGAATGAAACAAAATTTACCGAAGAAATTGATGGTACAGAATGGTGACAAATTCATTTTTAATTTCTGTTCTGGCTGAGTCTTATTTCTCTTTGTGTAATCCTTAGTGTGAAGAATATTAGCAAAGTTATGGAGACATGTATTAATAATATTTATACGATATTATACACTGAGGTACAACAATGGTACGATAAGATACAACATTTATTTAGTGAGTTAGCATAGAAAGAAATATCAAAGGTCATTTTGCTTTGTTCTTTCAGTCATGTGGTGTCTACTGGCAACCAAAATGTGAGAGCAAAATGCGAAATACATCCTATTGTTTTGTTTTTACTTTCGCCTCGGACGATAAGCCAAACAATTACTTGAAAGCGATACAATTAACTGAAAGTTCTGATGAGTTTATATAAAACGATAATTTATTATTCCTGAAAAAGGCATCTTTATGTATTTCTAAAAGACGAACGTTAAAGAAGACATATTTTGTATGGGTAGCACACGACACCCGCTTCCAAGACGCCTTGTGTTTTTCCCCTGTTTCTTGATGCGGGTACTCTATAAACACCATCTTCTTCCGGGCTTTTTGTTATGCAGATTAGCCGATCCTAACTAATGTTAATTCAAGCACATATTTAATTACTTACACAATTAAGCATTTGTGCGATATTCTAATTAGTTAAATGTCATTCTGGTTATTTTTGTTAAAAAAAATCTTCAGCCGTATTTTGTTACAAAATTATCAGAAACTCATACGGGCTGTCTGATGTAAATTTTTAAATTATTGCATTAGTGAACTTGGTTATTTTAACCAGTTACAGTGTTACAAAAGCATTATGGAATGGCCATATGCTAAGGAACAAATATCGTAATATAAAGTTTGGTCATTGCCGTTAAAATCACGCTATCCATTGAATAATGATTTTAACTCCACCTTATAAATATTTTTTTCCCCGTTGTTTTCATTATTTTTTTTTTACGCCCTTAATGTGGAGTTTGCTAGGGAATAATGCTGTCCGTCCGTACTTTTATCCGTTATCATTTTTGTTGCGACACAATAAATCGTGTTGTCCATCATTTACAGTCACCAGACTTTGAAGATGGCTTGCACTTACTCTGCAGATACTATGACTTTCAGAGAGAGAGAGAGAGAGAGAGAGAGAGAGAGAGAGAGAGAGAGAGAGAGAGAGAGAGAGAGAGAGTAATATATATAAGGTGAAGTTGCAAAATGCACAATGGAGAGAATGTTGAACTACCTTTATGTTACTTGTATACTGTATGGTTGAAATTTCTTTGGACATTGTAATTGCGGAAATTGTACATGATACAAGTACACAGCTTATGTGCTTAAAAATGTGTTTAGAAAAACATCCTGAATTAGTTTAAAGTACACTTTCTTTAGTTAGCAGTTATTGAATTATGTGGAAAGCGAATTTTGACAAGTTACATACATACATACATACATACATACATACATACATACATACATACATACATACATACATACATACATACATACATACATACATACATACATACATACATACATACATACATACATACATACATACATAATATGCATATCAGAGGTTAACTGATCTCTATAACCCATATTACTCATATTAATCATACAACAAAATAAATTAAAAGTTCTAACCATACGTACGATATATATGCTCTTTTTTAATTAGCCAGTAAAAACAATGAGTAAAAACCGAGGAAATATTTTTTTTCTGAAGAAAAAAATAGTCAAATCCAAATGAAAAACTGTTGAACATCACCTAAGGAAAATACTATTTTGGGGTCACAGGTCACTATGAGTGAAAAAAGAAAAATGATTTCCGCTGAATACTACACAATTTCTATGACATTTACAGTTGGATGTGGCTGGCATACATTTTTTTTGTGTAAGGAAGAAGCCTATTGATCACGGCTTTTGTCCTAACCGTCAAAGGTCAATGTTCATGTGACTCAAAGAATAAAAGTGGCTTCTACGCGATACCATTAATTCTCGTAGATGGACTAAACCTCGTGGACTGTTTGCTGTCTTTTAATTGTAGAGGTCATGGTCATTGTGACTGAAGCGGAAAAACATTTGCGCAAACAGCGTTAATTTTAAATGACAGACCTAGACCAAACGTTTTCAATGGCTTGCATTTGGAGTAAGAAAGATGTATATGGACTTTGTGGTTCAAAGGTCAATGTTACTTTGGCTGAAAGAAGAAACGTTTTCTGCAATTTGTTTTAAAAAATTATATTGTTGTCATAGTAACGTCGGATTTTCCTACAATAAATGTTATACTGCCTGATGTTATCGTGCTTGGATATTCTACGCTAGGATTAACCAGCAACATTAACTCATATTTTATTGGTAGTTCAGAAAGTTCATATTTATCAGACACGTGTGTACGGCATTCGTTATGACGTTTTGTCTTAAGTCAAAATTGCCGATTTTCAAATTGGAAACACATTAAAGTTCTATTAATTTTGCGTTATGTTAACTGTTCAATATGTTCCTATGTTGAGTATATATACGAGCAAACTACTGCAGAACATTTGCACGCACGGTTGCTAAGAATATGACGTTGGATTTCTTTTTAGTTGTAAAATGGCGTCCGTAGACAATAAAGGCAAGATAATCAATATTTAGATATCTAAGAGATTAGAAGAAATTTTAAATCCATTACCTATATTGGCAATAGTTACTCTTGAGAACAGGAAAAATGGCAGTGGTGGCAATAAATAATTTAACATTCCGGTCACAGGAGAATTTAATAACTAGAATTGTGCACAAAGGGATATATGCAAAACGAAAACGGTAACCTAGTTGATAAAACCCCAGAAGAGTAGCGTATACTCACTTTCATGAATGCACGTGCCACATCCTTTTATTCCAACTGTCACGTATATTTGATTTGATATTTTTTTAAAAATGTAATATTGTTTGTCAGTTTTAAATTCTTTATTTATTTTTCATTACATGCTATTTTAATGTAAATTTATTCTTTAGGGATGTTTTTGTTTCCAGAAAATCGGTTGAGTTTAATTTTTGGGGGGTAAAGTAATGATGACATAGATCCTGACCTTGATTCGGGGTTAGTGGCATTCACGTAAACAGGTTTTATTTTAATTTTAAAATGGTTGGTTGTTGTTAAGGTCAAGATGGTTCTAGTGAATTAGAAATAAACAACCTTTTATTCTTAAATTAAAATGATTGGTTCTCGTCAGGATCATGTTAGGAGTACGTGATATAACGTGACTCCTCGATTTCGAAATGTTGGCATTGTTTTGAAACTGTGTATTAGAATAAGCTATAATCTTTGTCACATCTGACGTTAAGTCATTTTCTTTTGTTGTAGCCAGTTTTTAAATACATGTTAACTTATCTTCGGTTTAGTTGGAATTTAAAGTATTAATTCGTAGATCTGGAAATATTTGATGTGACAGAATTCGTGGACAAAGAATCAACGTTTTATTCGGATTCCCAACACCGGAGTGATAAATATTGTGTTTTTACAAGGAACTGTAGATAATCACCAAACTAACTTCGGCATACGTCATCGTCTTCAATCTTGGATTTTCCAACAGGGCTCGAACTTGAATCTATTAGAATCTTTCATTACTATAAGTTTTGTAATTTAATTGATCGATTATTCATGGATTATTTCTGGATTTGATTTTTAAAACTATAAGTTCTTTTTCCATTTTTACAATCTTTTTCTTGGGAAATAAATTATTTGTTAAATTTAACAAAGCTTGTTCTTTTCACTTTTTTTGTAATATTATTTCTTAGACCATAAACTGGTAACACTACATTGTAAATTAATAAGCATAACGTTATAAATGAGATTAAAAATAATGTCAAATGTCTGGTTTATAACGACACTCTCAGTACTTGATTTGGCTGTAGCACGCCGAAGGATTGGGATCTAAGCGTCTTTCAAACAATGAGGAAGCCAGCCTCGGCTGGATCTCATACCCGCGACCCTTGTATTTTATATCCGACGCTCTTCTAATTGAAATACACCTTGATTCACATGAAAATGGAAACAAGAACACATTTTGGTTTAGATTTCAGTCCGAAAATTGATGTAGGTCTTTGTTAGGTCACAAGCACAATGGCCCCTGACAAGACAGTTCGTCAACAAGAATATTCTTTCCTGAACAAATTTTGTAATCCTAACGACATCCCAAACATAAACGACACAAAATAGATCGACTAAGTAAAAAAGGATACAGATATGCTCTTTTTTAAAAAAAAGAATTAATAAGGACATAGGCCGTGGAGTTGGTCATAGCAGTGGTAATTTATTACATGCATCTCTGAAATTTCAGCATTTTCGAGGACACAAGGGGTTAACCCAGCGCCGGATTAAGCACCGTGGAGGCCCATAGGCAGTCAAACTTTTGGGGCCCCAGACCCACGGTCACGGTCTCATGGGGGCCCCTGATGGGGCCCATAAAAGTCGCGGGGCCCATAGGCAGTTGCCTACTCTGTCTAATGGGTAATCCGGGACTGGGTCAACCATACTGTAATACTGGTTTTCTCCGACATTTCGAAAAGATAGACACATGCAAGAACTTTAATTCTGTAGGGTACTGAGACTTGTTGTGTTTTGGAAACTGGTTAAAATGCTACATAATATAACTTTAGCAGGTATGAAGTACACATAATAAGGTATATGGCTAATAATCTCTCATTTCTCAATTCATTTCCCATTTCATCAGCGTCTCTAAAATGAACTATTCAATGAACCCAGTATGTCCAGGGATCACCAGAATATCGGAAGCATGCAAAGAATCTAGGGCGAAAAGGACTCGCGATTCAGAATTATACCACAGTGTTTTAATTAAACGGGAAAATCTTCCAAGGAAGGGCTGATGTTAAATAATTTCATCGATTCCCTTCTGAAAAAAAAAGGAAATCTATCAAAATACTTCTACCTTTCATTTCCCATTTAAAAAAGAGAAATATTTTAGCAAAAAGACAACCAGATTAAAACTGTGAGGATAACCATCGGTGACATCTTGATAGCTGACCCAGGTATCATACAGCATCTAGTATTGAAACAAGGATTGAAAGTCATTGCACGAGATATATACAGTAGCGGCATTAGCAAAGTGAGGCCCGATTTAGGTTATTCCACCACCCCCCTCCGATTTACGCGCAAGCATGGCAATTGGAAAGAAACTTTGAAACAAGTTTTTATACGATATTGAACTTAAAATATTCTTGAAGTGCTTTAAACTTGTTTTCTCTCCCTATATCAATTTTCTTCAAAGGCGAAAGATCGTCATATGACGCATTCTGCGGCAAAGTTTGCTTCCCTTAGGCTTCCTGGTACACATCCACCTCCAGTACACATAGCATCAACATGGTTGAGAAGTTTAATGAATCGGAAATGTTAACGACAATTCTTATATAAGAAATGGAAACTGAGAAACTGCTCATTTTTGTTGTGATTGAAGAGGATACAGAATTCATGGCACAACCAATGATAACTCCAAAGGAAACACTAACCATACACATTCGTTATAAACAAATAAATTCAGTAAAGTTGTATCCCTCAAAGTGAGGAGTTCACAGTAATCGAACGATAATGAGGTCTGACTTTTAAGCACAGGATGACAGACGCGCAGTAGAACTCTTTAACACACATCGCATAATAGGAATAATGTTGGTCACGCATCGTACAATAAACAGCGATTAGGGTGGCGCTCTACAGTTTCATATTTTGCTTGGATTTGAGTTTTGAAGAAAATCTTCTTCTTACTGGTTATACTAATAAAACTGTCCTATGTTCTAGGTATCGTTAAAAGAACTTTAATTTCCCTTCAGTGTCGTGTATGATCGATCGGTGTCATATGAGTCAGTTAACAGCTTGCCCTTACTTATGATGTGCATCTGCTAGCACCGCTTTGTCATTTTCACTTCTGGACTCCAGTAAATTATATTAAGAAAAGAGCCGATGATGTTTTTAAATTACATTTTATATATTTGGGAATTGGTTAATTGAACTGACTGGTATTGTCTGATCTGGCAAAATACTTGTACCCTATTTTAATAACTGCTAAAATAATGTTCTTTCAATCAATTCATTATGGTTGATCTATGGAGCAAAAGGGAACCGTCAGTTTGGGTAACTGTGTGCTTAGATCATGTACATTTTATAAATGTACAATATCCAGAGAAATTTCAAAAACACAGTTAATACAAATAATATAGACAACAATTTCTACGTTGCACACGTTACAAATGCAAACAATTTCACATTGTACCTGTCATTCTCTCATAAGTTTGTAATAACTGTCGAGTTTCCATATAACCTGATCAAATTCGTCAATCTTTCTAATTTTTTTCAATCAACGAGCTTCTTTTCTGTACCATAAGTGCAGCATGACACCACAGAATTAAAACAAAAGAATTTGTGCCAAATTAAATTATGAAGAAACTAACATTCAGCATAAATATACAAGAAATGCACTTGGACATGTTTTAGAATCTATACAATTCGTTTATTTCTTTTCAGATTTTGGTGTACGACTGATTTATTTTAATTTACATGATATTCTCGACCTCTGTGAACATATTTCGTCAGGACTGTAGAGACGCGGATCAACTGCGTCATTAGACTTAAGTTGCACAATTCTGATCAGTGACCTGGAAGTTTATTGATAGAACGCAAAATTTAGTTTGCGACATATCGTCAAATATGATACATATGAGTACAAAGTTTCAAAAGCTGTGGAATTATACAATTTAAAGTGAAAATAAAGAATTTTAATTTTTTATCATGACCATGTACATCTGCACTTCGCGGTTTTAATTCACACATTTTGTCCGTAGTGATAAATTGCAACAAGTTGCATCTTTTGATCTCCACCATCTATTGAGCCAGACAGTAAACGGTTATTCACATAGAAAAGAGACTATGACCTTTAATGTTGACCTCTAATCGCTCTGGTGGCCTAGTGGTTAGCGCGTTTGTCTTGTATGCGGTATTTTGTGGGTTCGAACATTGGCCGAGTCATAACAAAGACTTATAACGAAAAAATACACTAACAGCTGCCTCGCTAGGCGCTCAGCATCAAGAGATTATTGTCAGGACTGGTCGGCCTGTTGTCAGGATAATGTGTCTGGATGGGACATCGTACTACATGGCAGCACTATAAACTGCCACACTGCAGGCATCGTGGCAATAAGCCAGAAATATTGTTAATAGTAAATTAAAAACACTTATACATATATATTAATGATGAGACAGACGCACACACACACGTACACGCACACACACACACACACACACACACTATTGATCCTGAATTGTGTACCAGAGAAAATAAATTCTCTGATTATAGTGCAAAGTTTGTTCCTAACTTGATCAGCCATCGATTTTATAGGTACCTCAAACTATGTAATACGTAGCGCACTCTGGTGGAAAGGTTGGATTAAATCTAGGAAAAAAACGACACTTTTTAAGCGTACGGCGGATACCAAGAATTGTGTGCATTCTGTCACCTGAATCTGAAACTCTTGCGTTTATCATCCATTGTAGGCAATATACCCACTAAGTAACAACGCATACTAGACAGGAAATCGTACGATTTGTCGATTATTCCAGTGATACAATTTATATTTCGCTTGTTATCGACTTTGTGGTTATTCCTTTCGGATAAAACGTTCTCTGGATAAATGTTGATTTTTCTGCGCTTCTTCTCAGTAAGGCTGGAATTGCCTGTTTCAAAGATCTCCCCACTTCTCATCCCTGGTAACATTGGAGTGGGCAAACTGTTTCATATCTTTTAACTTTAAACCAGACATGAACAAAAAGCTTTAGGTACAAAAAGTAGCTGCACTCCAACTAATAAAGTTACCCCCCAAAATATACATCCTAGTTAAAATGCTCTCTTGATACTGAAAGGCAATTGAACGTTGCAGCCTTTGTGTTAATAAATACAAATGTACGATATCTGTTGTAACACCGAACGGAGGTAATGTCCTACCAAGTGTTATTTTGACAGAAGTAATCTAATCAAAATCTGATAGTTGATCAAGCGCTAATTCCTACCAGCAATTAAGCATCTTACAAAACATTTTGTCCATTTATCAGATCACTGAGAGAGATGTGTATATATATATATATATATATATATATATATATATATATATATATATATATATATATATATATATATATATATCTATATATATATATATATATATCTATATATATATGTATGTATATATATGTATGTATATATATGTATGTATATATGTATGTATATATATGTATATATATATATATATATATATATATATATATATATATATATATATATATATATATATATATATATATTCCAAAGTAAACCAAATCTTTGCCTTTTTTCATTCAAGATGTAACTAGCATAAAAATGTATTTGGATGTAATTTAGTAATCTAAGATAAAATGAAATCAGATTCAAACAAATTGCATACAAAGCATTAATATCCCGGACCGAATCTGAAAGGTACCCCGTTTCCCTCTAAAGGGTGTTTCACTCTCTCACCTGGCTCAAAGTATATTCAGAAGCAATTAAACGTTTTAAAAACTGTATTTTGTATAAAACGTTAAGTGATTTTAAAGGTGGAAAGTACTTGTAGCGATCTAATACAGACAGAAGACAAAAATGCCATGTTAATTGATAGTATCTATCCACCAGAAGAAAGCATTGTCGACACTTTCATTTACAATTAGCCCAGACTCCCCTCACACATCATATGACCAAAACAAGTGAGATGTCTGAATCCAAAAAATACAATTTGTTCCCTCAATTAATAAAATAAAATAAATGAAAGTACTTTTCTATGTTGTAAATGAAAATCAAAGTAAATGCAATGAAACATGTCGAATTAAAAAGGGACAATTCTGTTTTTCTGTTAAAACTTCTGGCCTTTTTGGCTTTCCAGTATGAACCTTCATTCATTTAGTGTAATATTTAAATTACAACATGCTCAAGAAATACCATCAACGAAGACAATGTTGACAAAGGTACGCGTCAATGAAGAGATAAAGGGAGGTAACGTATGACAGATTTTCCCGCCAAATGTCAACAGTGAGCATATGTTCGCAATAGAAAGTGGACTTTTCACAATGAACTTACAACAATATGTGCATGTTTTCATATTTGTTGCTCAATGTTTTAAAAGGCAGGATCTACTTTACATTTAATCAGGTGTTCTGTCAAGATGCTTACAGTGTGAAATTTGTCGATGTTTCTCGGTTTAGCTCTAATCCCGAGCGAGATATGTGTCTCACTAGGCGAGAAGAATTCAATGTGATAAACTCGATCAGTATTTCAGAGATGTGATCTCATGAACTGTAAAGGACGTTTTCTTGTTGGTATAACTTTCTGCTTTTTTCCTCATCGTCTGCTTGTTTGACTCAAGAAAATGAAGAATAATGTAAAGTGCTGAAATTGATCACGAGCTTGAAGTTTTAAATGGTTACCATAGGCTAAATAGAACATTTTAAAAAGATAGTCTCGTTCAACAAGACTCTAATGTGGCTCCCTGAAAATGTTGAGATAAGGCACGATATCTTTGTTGTTTGACATCTACGAAAGTTTACTGAAGCGTAATATAAATACAAAATCTTCAAAATAGCATTTTATCAGACATTTGTATGAAGACGTTCTCACCAATCCACGCGAGGACCTAGCGGAACAATATAAAAAAAACGGCTTGTTTCAATGCAAACATGATCTAGCAATTTTCTCCCCAATCAAGACAATTAATTTCAAGATTATTCACATGTCTTAATACAGTGAATTTTAAAAGTGATGATTCCAGCTGAATTATATGAATGTTTCTTTCTAAAATTCACAACGTCTTCACAACAAAGCTCATGAGCAATGATAAATTGCATTTTCTCATTTTGAAGCTTCTAAATTGAAGTTTAAAGATATGGCTCCATTTGAAATCTGCCTTCAGATCATGTCAGGTTGCGTTTTCCAATAAATTAAACTGATTAGAGAAAATCTTTCATAACAGACCCGTCTCGGTTACAAAAATCAATTAGAAAGAATCCTACCACTTAATAAAGGGTTTTTCAAGTTACATTCTCTGCAATGAAACCAGTCTTTCTGACAGATTTGCCTTCGATTGGTGGTTGGGACAAACGATGCGGGCATGGTTGTTGGACATGTGCAATAGATATTTTATTTATTTCAAAATCGCAGGTGCAAGCAGCTGAAGCACCGTATGTCAACAGAATTAAAGTTGGCTGCTGCAGATTTACTTGATGGATGATGTCATAGATGCTTTGGCAAATTGCCCTCCTGCATGTGTAAGCAACATAACTGTTCTTGTGCCCTATGGTAAACAGACGCCACGCCTTTCCGTGCATGTTTTTTTCCCTTCTTCTCTAACTCTCCAGTGGATTTAGCTCTCTGTCATTGTGATTATTGTCTTCAACCGTTTCTCAAGTAGCTATAAATCATCTGCTAAGATTCAATATAACATTTATTTGTGTGTTTTGCATCTAAATCTTTTAGCTTTCCCTCTTTGTCCAGATTGCCTCACCTGCAGAGTATCTGCTAGACGACATGCGTTCGGCGCACTAGCTAAACAATAAAGCAGAATACATACATTTTACCCTCACTACATTTTGCCTTTTATTCCTATTAATTAGTGAAAATAATCGAACATAACAAGCGGGGCAAATTCAAACAAACAAAAAAAAGTGAACAAAAGCACGTAGCCGACGGTTTGGTCTCCAGCTTTCCAGTCTCAATTTTTACATAATAAACCCAGGCAGCTGCAATTTTATGTTGTCATAGGGGTAGGGCAATCTATTTTTAAATAATTTAAATGCAAAACAACTTGAAAATAAGAAAAAATATAAATATTAATCAATTAGACCTTCTGGTTGGAAAACCGCAGAGTCTGGAAGCAAAGTCAGCTGAGCCAAATGGCTTCAACCAAAGATTCTGCTGTAGCTAAATTACGTCACCGCTCACTAATCGGGTCTCAATTTGATGAAAATCAATTAAAGCTGGCAGTTAACATTGATTTCATACATTAAAACTTGAAAATTAAACTTTTAGAGCGAAAAAACAAAGTTTTTAAAATTCCTGCATACCTGTAGAGAAGTTTAAAGCTACTAAGAGTTATTCACCCATCCGTCCATTGTGTGTTAGGCATTGTTGTCGTATGATGGCGCTTTGAATAGACGCTAAATTTAGCTTCGCATCTGTTATGTAATGAAGGGAGCATTCTAACGAGCGAAGCTGAGAGGTGGGTAGGGGAAGAAGATAGATCGTTTAGCGTACAGAATTCAAGTGAGTTTGATGTTAGAAATGAATGGAATTATTTTAAAAATGCTATATTCTCTTTGTTATTATCGTGGCAGTGCATGCCAGCTTTCAACAAGCGCTAACAATATGCAAGGCAAAGGGTAGAGCGCGGTACGTACATGAGGGAGCGTGATCATATTTACATTATCGCCTCGTGTAAAGCACAGTGATATAAACCATAGGATTTAAACAACATTGTGCTGAATGAAAAATGCTGTCAACAGTTTATGTTTCCCCAAATAATATTATTGTGTGGAAATTTTGAACTTTAAAACCCAAATTTTCCAAACGCCACATCTGTACATTAAAAATGCAATGTTTACATCTGACATACACGTGCTTGTTGTATACAATGTGGCAACCATTCGCGCCATGTGACGTCAATGAGGTTATAGGTCAAGCATGTAACGGGACATGTGTCGTCTGCTGTGTTAGTGTAGGGTGTATTTCCGTTACGGTGGACTGAAGGGAATCTTTGATATTTTCTTGTATGGTTGATTGAACAGAGGTCTGCGCTTCTTCGTGATGGATTTGTATCTTCCAAATTGCTAATATTTTGCTTTTTAAAAAATATAATGCTTTATTTCTATCACAAATTTTTGGTCACTGCAGTACGGCATGAAATTATGCTATTTCACCATTTCGTTCGACTTTGTTGGTGTTGTCGATACTACAAAATAAGTGTATTTGATTATTGTAAATATAAACACAGTACTTGTCAATTTTAGTTTGATTATATTACAATTGTGGTGTTGTCAAAACTGTAAAATGATCCTTGCTTTGTTTTAAAAATTTATTTAAAAAATCTCATCAAAATCTCGAGCATTTAAACGATACAATAACACTGCATTATAACATTTTTGTCACATGCAATGTGTAGCATAAAATCATTATACAAAGGGTCAGTATCAGCTGCGAGTATTTCAAGGCGATTTGAATGGGCAGTTAGTTTTCTATTTTACACCGAGGTATTTTGAGTCAATGACTACTGCAGAAGACGTGAAAACTTACCTTGATGGTGATTTTCAGCAGTAATCAAAGTTTTCACTGCTTTTGCAGTCCAAGGGGTCATTTAAATTATATTGTAGAAAAGAAACACGGGTCATAAATATCCTTGTGTTACTTGTTTATTCAAGAAATTCCATATGTCATTATCAGCTCCCCCTCCCCCTTAGCCTGTCATACCAAAAATTAAAATTCCTTGCGCATGATTAATGTCTTTAATCTTTAATTTATTTTGGTTTGAGTTGTACTTGTTTTGTTGCTGTAAAAAAAGGCAAAATTGGTTTTTATGTAGATATCGGCATCTTTACATTTTTTGACTAATCATTTTATTTATTTTTCTTCATTGGTGATCAAGCCAATCAAAATCAGTAATACATGTCTGTCAGCCAGTGAACTTGTTCATCTTACATGTCCTTGGTAGATAATTTTGTCTCTTTACTATGGCAGTTTGAGATGTGTTTGAGGTTATCTATATAGTAAAATGCATGCAGGTCATATTGGTGCTCAGAACTGACTAGTAAGGTGTGATGTTTTAGAATACTGCTACTACTACTACTAACTTTTTAAAAAAAAGAAGCCGATTTGGTTAAATCTTCCATAAGGTCTCTACCATTACATTTGATTAATACATACCTTTAAATACATACCTTTAAATACAGTTATTAACTTTATTTCGATCTTTGTAAAGACATATTCCTTTGAAAGATTATTATTTAATCACCTGGAAAAATATGTATGGTAAAATCATTGTTAAATTTTGTGAAAAAGGTCAGCCGAAAGGAGTGATCCAGTATTAACTGGATTGAATGTCACATGCTTTGATGCCACAATAAAATCTGTGCATGTTGAAAACAACTTTGTAGTGCAGTACATGTTATTTGTTTTAATAGAGCAATAGAGCAGACTCTTTTCTTGACCCAGTTTAGTAGCTGGCCACCATTGTGAATGTCCAAATTTTCATCTGGAAATTTTTTGGATGAATTTTTAGATGTATAACATTCAACATTACTATAACGTTTTTAGATCATCAATTAATATTTAATTTAATTGCAGTAAATTTACATAGTTTACCACATTGACATAGACTGTACAATCAAACATAATCTTTTATATTTATTTTCTGCGGTCTTTTTATGAACTTAATTTGTGTCTTAAAGGCAACCATCTGGAGCCAAAGATAAACATGTATGGAAAAGGGGTGCAGCTAAAACGATTACACATTTTGCATGAAGATTTGCATCATATATTCAGAACTTCAGGAAAAATAGAAAAAAGACATTCTTTCACAAATCGTATATACGAGTTCTTTTATGAGGGAAATTACATGTAAGTTGAATTTGACAGGAATTTAATAATTTCACTTAGCATATTGTGAAGTCCACCTTTTTACATAAACTAAGCAAATTTACTACCAAACTGCTCCATATCTTGAAGTGAAACTATTATGGTTACGTGACTGAAATGAATTATGTGGAAGTTTCAACATGTTAGTGTCATTAGTATTCCCAGATGCAGTACTCTTTCATTTTTTAAATTAAATATAAGGACATTTAAGACTGTTGATTTAACTGATGGATTAAACAGAGTGTAATTTAGGGGTAAAGTTCATTTGTACCTTTCATAATATATGTGTAGTTGGACAGTTGTTTCATATTCCATTGTAATTTTTATGACACAAAAGATGTATGTATGTATGTATGTATGTATGTATGTATGTATGTATGTATGTATGTGCGATATATTTTCAAGTGCAGCCTTTTTTTATCTGCAGTAAATATCTCCTGAAATGTCAGAAAACGTCATTATCCAAGGCTTTTCTTATCAGCAGGAGCTGGTTATTTACTTTGCTACTTTTACTTTACATGCAGCTCCTTTTTAAAAAATGCCCCTGGAATCTCCTGCTGCTCTTTAGAAATTTAGCAGAAAATACCACCCCCATTGCCAGTTTTCAAATGGAGTTTGAGTGTCAGTCATTTAGGTAGGCAGTACTATTATTGAAAATAAGATTGTTGGAATAAAAAGACTATATGTGGTCTGGTGAAAAGAGGTCACACAATACTAGATTCATCAAACTTGGGGTTAAAATCGGTGCATGTACCTATAAATAAGCAGATATAAAATTTTGAATGTGTACTTGTAAGTAATTGCATATAAAGAATTGTATGCATTTAAAGTATGTTTTTACTTTCAGAAGCTATATTTAGGATGTTTGCTGTTGGTGAATCAAGTCAGTAAACATCATGGATAGGATAGGATATAAACAGGAGTTGTTTCCCTTTCCCATTAATTTGCACATTTACCATGTTTTAATGAATTTAAAATATAGCAGTGGAGTTTGAATAAAAAAAAATTGGATTGAATACAGTATTAGCATTGTGATTGCATTGATATTGTTTTAAACTTGGAGTAAAATGAGTCCTAAATTGTAGTGCTAACATCTACATAAAATAGAAGATGGGACAAAATAGATAGGTATGCAGCTGCCTTGCTAAACAAAATGCTGTTTATCATAAATAGTCATAATCACTTTAATTGAAGTAACATGCACAATTCTTCTCTTTTTTAGCTTAAACTCATGGATACTGCAGAGACATTGGTGAAGTGTCTTTGTAATCCCAGTGACAATCATGCTGGAATCACTACTGCTGTTATTTCAAACACAGTAAAGGTATTATTCCGTACTGGTAATATACTTTTATAGATCACAAGAACTTGTGATTGTTATCTGACCTTTGGTAGGTTTCTTCATCTTTTGCATCAATGTAACAAAGATTTCTAACCATGCATGTGAAAATCGATTTTTGCATTATCCATAATTCACAGGGGAGACAAAATTAGGAATATTCTGAATGATGCTTATTTAGCCATGTTTATCCCAACCTGGATTGTATTCTGTTTTACTGTAAATCAGAGTGTTTTAGTATTGTTATGAATTCCCCAAAATTTGGAATATTTGCAGTATAAACCTTTTGGAGTGGGCTAACTGGAAATACATGTAAACATTTTAATAATTATGAACATGACAAAAATATTTCCAGTATATGTTTTCAAATCAAAGTGTTGGCTGGGAATCTTGTCATGCATATCACATGAAACTGGTATACATAGTGGGTATATATGTATCATTTCAACTTAACAGATTATATGTTTGTACTTGATTGAAAATGGATTTACAGTATGTTCTTTGGGCATGCATTGTTGAAATAAATATGTAAATATGGTTAGCAGATGTAATTTAATTGCAGACTGTGTGTGTGTGTGAAAAAGAGTATTTTTTTTCCTGAGTAAAATCATTTAGAAAGATTAAAACACTAATTAAATAGATGAATCTAAGCTGTCATCTGACCCTTGTCCTTTGAATGTTGAGAAGTTACTATCCAATTTTTTAAATATATATTGCCGGTTGTTTATGTTCCAGTTCCTTGACTCCATGTCCTCAAAATGATGGAGACAAACAACATTTCAAAGTGACATAGAAAACATTTATTACATGTGAAGTTCTAGTACTAATAAAATGGGAATTTTATTGTCTTTGGTAAATGTAAAATCCTAATATCGTCTTCTGCATTGCTTTGTCTTTTTCATTGATCTTTCTTTATTGTAATAAGTATTTGTCTAGCACACACATACCCAATCAACACATTAGCATATTCAAATATTGGTCTTACCTAACAAGTTGCATTTTGGTTACATATCTTCCTTTTAATTACATTCATTCTTTATCCATTATTTTCCAGTATTTTACATAATAATTTCCTTTGTTTCTGAATTATTTTCTTTTCAGACTGCTACTTGTTGCAACAGTGATAAATAATAAAACTTTTTGCTTACAAATAGAGTCCCAAGTGCCATAAATTCATCTTCAGAAATACAGTACATACATGTTTTACCAATTGGTCACTCTTTCTTTTGTGAATGGACAGGTAGGCAGGGAATTAAGTGCCATTACGAAAAGTGGAAATACTGGTACACTCATGGATTTTATTGCACTTGTTGTGGGTTTTATTTTACCTCTTGCTGATTCTACAGTATTCATGCCAAGATTTGACACACTAAACAGATTAGAGAAACTCTGACACGATAAATCCGAACCTGGAAGGGGTAATTTTTATACCTTTATCTGGGCAGACTATATAGTTTGATTATTTTCTTCTGAAATAATCAATAAATTTGTCTTAGTTTCTATTCTTTTTCCATACTATTTCCAAAACTGCTTTAAAGAAATTATTGAAAGCATTAATATAAAACTATATGAGATTACACATGAATGCTGTATTATTAATATTTGTACAATAATGAACACTGTCACAAAATCAAACAGTTTAAAACTTAGATGATATTAATTATATTTAGTATGCAGAATTTGTAGGGATAGATTTCAAGGCTACTCTGTCAGTTACTGTCCATGCCATAAATCAAGTGTTCTGGACACTAAAAATGTTACTTTCTTTGTCACTTTTTCCTGAATCTGCACCTACCAGCCATGGAATGATAATTTTCCTTTGAATCAGTTGATACACTTCTTAACAATGGCCAGTCATGATGGCATTCACCTTCAATGTTTTATTTATCACTGATGTTTCACAAGAAGCAGCAGCTTCAGATTTGAAATTGTGGCAAAAGGAATTCTTGACTGGTAATATTGACAGATAAACATAATGTAACTAAGTTGTGATATTTTTTATGTAAAATTGGTTTGCTAGCTGTATATAAAACAAACCATATACAATTGTTATTATTTCCTTAATCATTTAACACAGTGCTGCTGATATACATTTATCGCAGCAGCATAAATCTATGATACAATACAGGCTTTCTTTCATGTCTTATCTTATTTCAAAATTATTAATTTTTTTACATGTAAACACGAGAGAGAGAGAGAGAGAGAGAGAGAAAGAGAGAGATTAGGATCCTTACCTTTTGATCCACATTACCTGCTGATGCTTTTTATTGCCAACATGGAAAATGTATTAATACTTAAGAGCTTGCATTTTTTAACTGGACTACAGTTATCATCATTTTGGAATTCGTCTACTAACAAATTTAGATAGAAAATTCTGATTCTGCTCTTTATTTAAATAAGTAAATAGATGAATTGCTTTGCTGCTTAATAATTCATTTTGTATTTAATGAGAATCTATATCATTAATTGGGCTATTAACCTGCTGTTTGTTTGCTTTTCTAATTTTCTTATGATCTGTTATTGAATCTGGCCAAAATTAACATATATGAACTGAAAACTTAGGATATTTAATAGATTGAAGGTCAAATGAGCGATAATAGTAACACTATTCACTACGACCTTTAAATTAATATGAATAGTTTGAGATTAACAGGAAATAAAAGGGATTTGCAACCTTTGAAGTCAAAAAGTTAGCAAGATACCCTTGTCTTCTGACAATTGTATACTCATTATTCCCCCTATGAAAATGAAATCATTTGGACAATGTTCTTTTGCATATCAGAGCCCAGCAATAAGGAACAACTTGTCCGTGGAAATTAGACACAAAGACATAGTAATCCCTTTCAAGAGTGCTCATAAAACTCACCTTTTTCGACTGCAAGAACAAATTTAAAGACCTAATAATGTTTCCTACCTTAAATATTGTCGGCATTTTTTTTCTTTTTTCTAATTTTATAGTGTTGTTTTTTATTTTGTTGTCTTATCATTGCACTTAGAGCTTGTAAAGATTAAGTGCTATACAAAGTCCTCATTATTATTATTAATAATGAAAAAGAAATGTCAGCTTATGCATAATACATTACAAGGTTAACAGGTTGGGGGAATATTAACAAGGAAAATTCCAACTTTGATAAAGCTTAAAAATAGTAGATATTCAAAATTGGAGGCTATTTATTTACAGTAAATATAATCATATCTACCAGTACTGTCTGCTAGTACTAAACAGGCTGGACTAGCATTAGTTGCATGTTGGACAATGCTGTGTATATGTCATTGTGTTGGAACCCCCAAGAGAGATATAAGCATGTTTACTAATATTAGTGGCAAAAAGGTATATTCCGAGCATAAAAAGAGCAATCTATATATTACATGCCATATATACAGAAAATTATGAAAAATGTACCTTAATTTTTTGCTGCTTACCAGGATCCTCAGTTTAAATTTGTATTACAAATTGGCTAAATCCAAGTGGATTAGTAGTTATTACAAGAGTATAGACACAGAAGAAATTGATATATTGTTTATTCGTAACACTCACTTTAATAAATGTACATGTCTACAGTAATTTTCATGAATTGTCATAAAATCCACAAATGATGATTTGTTGTATTACATCACTGTTGATTTCTTATTTCAAAATGTTTAAAATGATATTATTTTTTTCTCTTCCGGTGCATCATGTTTTTACCAGTTTAACAAAATCCATCTTCTCTAACATATTTCAGTCACATAACATCCATCAGTCACATCAATATAGCATGTTTATTTGGTATTTGGCACCATTTATTTTCAATTTAGATTGGTCCATTACATAAGTGGTATGAAAATAGCATGAACCTGTGGCACATGGTTTTACATTCAAGAAACCCTTCTGTGTTTTTTGAATTGTTTGATGTGTAAACTATAGAAAATAAGGAAATTAGATGAAGATCTAACAAGGAACACAGGAGTCTGTATTTTTGTTTCCAATTTAACAATCAGTCATATATATATACTATATAATAAAACAAAATTAAGTTGTAAATCAGTGCAGTACATCATTTTCCTTTTGCCAATGAGAGGATAGTATTCCATTCATTGACTTAACACTTGCATATTAAGCAGTGAGATCATGGGTTGGCAGTGGTGAGCAGTACCATGGGAAAATGGTCTGGCATTCCTTAAAGGTTTCATAATAAGCCAAACTTTAGTCAGGCATACAAAGTCAAATGCCTGAGCTAAGCAAAGGTACAAAATTCATCATGCTACTTCAACAAGAAATCTAGCTTGAAAAATCAGTGTTCAATCTTATATAGGTCATGCGAGAAAAGAGAGAAGTGTCCTCCATTACATTATTATACTGTACATGTATGACATGTAAATTGTAAGAAACAATGTGAGCCCCTGTGATAATAAATAAATGTGCACTTGACATGAGCCTTGAACTGTAATCGTTAGTCTAAATCTGAACTTGGTAACTTTTATTTTTAAAGGGGTACACTATTGTCCATTTTATTACCCAAAGGGTGCATTGTTGGCCATTTTATTACCCAGGTTATTAATCATTGGGCAGGTACCCGTGTAACTGGTTACCTATTGGCATCTTTAATCTCTAGTACTTAAATAGGTATGGAAGTTATGTGTGCATGTTTTTAATTACATATATTTGTACCATGGACATGCACCAAAGAAAAATTGTAAGTGGTGGATTTTTGCATTTTTCGCTAAAGGATGTACATATTTAGGACTATTAACAAGGTTGCCAATGAGGATCATAGGACTCAGGATATGGGAGAGACAGAACTAAACATTGCAGGGAACATGCAATCCTGTGCTCAAGGTGCAGTGCTGCATTAGTCCTAAGTTAGATTTATTGCGTATATAACAAACTGTCAGATATTTTGGACTTTCATTTTTATTCCACGTTGGTCTTCTCACATGACCATGTTATTCATTATTCTCATGACTTGGTTAATCCCCTGTAAATTTGGATATTTTTTCAGGAAATTCAACAGTGGGATGGCAGTAGGATTGGTCAGACTATAATAGAAGATTTACTTGCAGCAGTCCAGGATGTGGGAAGGACTAATAATGGAACAGATGCCATCCAACGGTTGTTTGACTTGGGATTTATTCATATCTTTTCAGGTATTTTCTTAGGATATTTGAATAATACCTATTACTGATGGATTATTTTGGCAAACAGATGACTGCTATTGTCAGTTCTGAATATGGTCATCAGAGTGACTATCTTATAAGATTACTATGGTATTCTATATAATTGAAAGCATTGTGTGTAGATTTTAACCATACAGAGCAGTTTATGGGTGCTGTTCAATATCAGCTGTTGCTGTAGGCTATACATGGCAGCCATTGTAAATAGTGGACAAAAAAACCTGGGAAAACCCCAGAAAGAACCACTAACCCAAAGTGTCAGAGGCAAACCAAAAATAGCCAGTGAATTACCCAGCAACCAGACCGTTGAGTCTAGCCTCTTACAAAAAGAAACAGAAAAAAGTGAAGACATTTGTAAAAATTAGCAATTAATTTATTTCCCTTGAATATCAAATAAAAAATGAGAAAAATAGAACATAGGGTTTTACAAATCGAATCCAAAAATTAACTAAGAATTAGAACAAATAAAAGTCTTTATAATAAAATATCCTGATTGAAACTGAGTTCCAATCAGATGAAATCCAAAATGGAAGACAATGACATCATTAATAGTCAGTGAAGTGCTGCAGTGTCACTAGTCTCTTGTAGAATCACATAAAACATTATTTCAATGTTTGGATTTGTATAAATTTAAGTAAATGTCCTTGTCCAAGAATTAAATTTAGAGCACTAGTATTTCCAGTGAAAACAATTGCTTGAAATTCAATAATTTAAAGAAAATAACATCTCAGCCCAAACTGGTCAGATTAACACAGTTTAACGTGTCAAAAGTTTTAAACCGATTAACTACTTCTAGGTAAAACATTAGGTAGTAGGCTAACTTAAGATGCAAAACAGATTCCCAGATGGAGGTCAAGAGTTCATCTTTCCAGAAGAAATGGAAAATTGATAATGATAATTAGCACATGTCGTCCAGGTATGGCATTGACTTAACTTAATAATTCTTACTCTGAGAAAGAAGAAATGTAAGTTGTTTACTAAAACTGCCACTGATTTACAAAAATAAAAAACTAACAAACAAATAATTAAATTAAATTAAATATATATAACACTAAGATTTATTTTAAAAAAAAGCTTTCTTTGGACCTTAGGTCTATTATACATGTCGTTTTTATTTTTTTAACTAGCAAGAAGAAATCTGATGAATGATAGAAAGTATACATGAAATAATAATCTGGTTCAAATTATTAATAATTTCTGAATTCTGAAGATTTGTTATTGATTGCATTACTTCACTTAAATCCTCACTGAGTGGAACAGGTATAATTAAATTATTTGCATGTTTAACCTGGTTATTTCTCTCAACATACTGGTACTCCTTTAATTTATTTACATCCCAGGAGTGCTGTTATTGTAATTTAATTCATTAATTTTCTTAACTTTGTAAGAGCTATAATACCTAATCTGAAGAAAATTTTGAAGAATGTACAAGAGAGACAACTCTATTACCAAACTCAAAAGTTCTCTCCATTGTTGTTCTGCCAAACCATATTTTCACTTTTGACTTTAATTGCTGGATGCCAAACTGAGGCATTGTTGTTGTATAGTTTAATGCCATTTTTCAGCACATGATAGGCCAGTATTAATGGTGGAAGAAGAACCCGGGAAAACATCGGAAAGAACCATTAACCCATGAGAAGCTACTGGAAAACTTTCTCACATACCCACATTGGCCGAATCTGAGACTCGAACCCACGCAGACAGAGGTGAGACGGCAGCGATCTGTGATGGAGAGCGCTTAAGACCACTTGGCCATCCGGGGCCCCAAATTGAAGCATCATTAGCTGAAAAATTTCAGACCTAAAATTTGACCCTTGATTATATTGGACAGATTTGTGAAGGCCAAATTGAGTAGAAAAAACCTTTATCAAAGCTTTTACTATTGTTTTAGATTTAATATTTATCAAAGGGATAGCACCTGGGAATCTTGTTGATGCACACATTATGGTCAGCAAGCATTGGTTACCTGACTTGGTCTTTGGTAAGGAACCAACACAGTCTACCATTATTCTGCTAAATAGTTTGTCAAATGCAAGAATATGTTACAGATGAACCTTAGGTATCTTCTGATTGGGTTTTCCTACCATTTTACAAGTATGACAAAATCTGCAGTATTTAAAAACATCACTTTTTATTTTTGGCCAATAGAAGAAATTCAAGATATTGTGATAAGTTTTATTAATCCCTAAATGACCAGCCAAAAGAGGTTTTTTGGGCCAGACTAAGTATTTCCTATCTGTGTGATTTTGGAATTACAATTTGATAGTTCACTAACCCTACTCATCACCAGCAGTTACCTTGGAAGGTCTCCATTTTCAAATAAGAATCCCATTTTTTTGTATAAATTATCACACTGATACTTTAGTGGCTTCAGTTTCACTAATAACCCTTTGAGACAAACAGGAGATCTCATGATCTTTTGCCTGTTCAATGACAAGTGATTGTCATTGTCACCCTGGTTATAATAAATAAAGAGAATGAGTAGTTAAAAGAGGATCACTCTGATTAATACCTTATGATTGATCCAAACAAAGATTGAAAATGACCTCATCAAAAGCATGACCAATACATTTTTCAGTTAAAGGAATACTTTTCTGATTAATATTATTTTCAAGCACTTTGCCATAGCTCTAGTAACTGCACAACTTGGGTATAAATCAGGGAATTCTTTATCAATATAAGTGACTTTCTGATCCAATCAAGGCTTGTCAGTTACAAGTGGATTACCCGCAACCTTATCTCCAGCTATTTCATTGCCTAGTAATAAATGTATACCCTCAACAGGTATAGCAGACACTGTTCCGACTATCAAGGGTTCTAAGACTAAGTCTAATGACAACTTTACACAATTGAGAGGAACATTAACAGAGCCGAACTCTACTCCCCCAATAAGAACACTTATTAGTAGAAGACTTCTCAGAAAAAGGCAAAGTACCTGACAATAAAACACTTTGAGAAGCTCCTGTGTCCTTTAAAATTTTAATTGGGATGGGATTGGCTGAATCATCCCAGAATGATACAGAACCCTTTGGCATGAATGGTTTATTATTCTCTACAATAAAATCAGACTGGGGTTTATTAGACCCAACATGTATTGCTTTTAATACACGACCATGACCTTGACCTCCTAGAAGTAAGATCATCAGGAACAGGTCTGTCTTGATTCTGATGCTTATTGTTCAGTTTGTAGCAATTAGAAATAAGAAAAAGTTGTGCCAGATTGAAATTTAGAAGGGCATGTATTAGGTTGAAATACTTTTCTACCAGAAGACTGCTGAGTGGAAGACTTACTTACAAAAAAAAGGACACTAATCTAATATTCTTAGTAACATCAAAACTTGAATTTGTATGTAAAGTGGGAACACATTTTACTTATCAGCTTTATTTTCTTTTATTCTAAACTGGTATTCCCTCTCTTCCTTCTCTCTATACATTTGCATGTCTCTTTCTCTCCTCTTTCTCTGATTGGTACTGCATTTGTTTCTCTCCTCTTTCTCCAATTGCAACTACATTTGTTTTTATTCTTATTGTAACTGCAATTGTTCTTTCTGTACCTGCACTTATCTCACTCTCCTCTTTCTCTGCTAGTAACTACATTTGTTTCTCTTCTTTTTGTAACTGCATTTGTTTTTCTTTATCTTTCTGAAGTTCCAGCTTTCTTAACTCTAATTCCATCTTATATTTTAATTTTAATTCCTTTCCTTTTATGTCAGAGTCTGATACAGACTTACTGATCAAAACCATAGCACTTTTGTCCAAAACGCTCTTTTCCTCTAAATACAGGACTTAAATTCAGATATCCCAAGGACGAGCATGCCAATTTTCTTGTTATGAGTCTAGGCTCTTACAAAAAGTAACAGAAAAAAGTGAAAACAACAAGTTTGTAAAATTTTGACATAGAATTTGTTTCCATAGAATATCAAGTGAAAAATGATGAAAGAAAAAACATAGTTTTATGATTCAAATTTTTTTTTAAAAAATCCAAGAATTAAAAGAAATAGAAGTCCTAGTAATAAAACAGTCATGAATGAAACTGAGTTCAAATCCTGATAGGATCCAAAATGGAAGACGATGACATCATTAATAACTGAGTTCAAATCCTGATAAGATCCAAAATGGAAGACGATGACATCATTAATAGTCAGTGAAGTGCTGCAGTGTCACATATCTCTGGTAGAATCACATAAACTATTATTCCAATGTTTGAATTCTGTATAAATTTCATTAACTGTTTTGTTGTTTGGTAGCGGGTTAGGAACTCTTTAATTTTTATGTGGCTGTATAATAGTTTTATTACATTGTGACTAATGTACATTTTCTTGTTCACAGCAATTTTTCAGAAAATTTCTGAGGTAGAGAAAGATGATGCGTGTTCTCAGACATTACTGGAGCTTCTGATTCATGTAAGAAAGAAGTTTTGAACTTGGCCAATATCAACAATTACATGCAGTTGAAGATGTTTTGAAAATATGTTCATCAAATGTTTTATTTTATATGGGAATTTTTATAGGACCTTGATTTTAACTACCATAAGGATTAGTTTGTATGATCTACTTTCTTTTATAAGGGCTTGATAAGACATTGTATTAATACAAAATTCAATAATTCTGAATTTTAGTTGTACAAGACAGAGACCCAAATACTACTTTTGAGGCTTAAATAGTGTCCAGCTTGGATGCAAGATGTTGCAAGTTTCTAACCCTGGCTGAGTGATCTCAAAGACTTTATAAAATGGTATTAATAGCTGCCTTGCTTGGTGCTCAGCATTAAGATATTAGTGTTAGGACTTGTTGGCAAGGTGTTAAGATAATGTGACTGGGTGGGACATGATTCTGCATGTCTGTGGCATGATGCCCCAGTCATAGATATAACTAAATCACTATGAACTGCCACACTGCAGATATCATAGAGATATGACTGAAAAACTGTTAAAGCTATATCGAAAATCCAAAATGCACACACAGAGACCAGAATAGCTTATGTGATGGGTTAACATCAATTGTTGAGCATCAAATATGCTATTAGCACATTGTAATCACTAATCCTGCTAACTTAAATTGAAGAAAGTTATGAAACTTAAGGTACATTTGCATCCTGAGGTTTTGTTGGTCTTAAAGTGATATTGTTGACCCTTGAACAACCAATGTTCCCATGGTGGCCATCTTAAAAAATCATGATATTGCTACTTCTTTTGAATGGATACACCATCTTGAAAAATCTTGTATGGCTTTTCCTGAACATATCTTTAGATGATTATGGTTTTTCGCTACAACTGTATTATATTATATAAACATTAATTACAACATCATATAAATATGACCAAAAAACTGTTTAGCTATGTTAAAAATCCAAAGCACACACACACACACACACACACACACATATAACATGTTGGTACATACTGTGTGGACCCTGAGTATCAAGCTATTTGTGGTTTTCCAGTGATACTAGTTTGGGACTAATGTCAGAATCCATAGTTCAGTTATTCAATTCTTTTTCTGAGTAATTGGTGAAAGTAATATAATCTTTTCTTGTGTTGTATTTACTAGGGTTCATAATAAAGAATTATGCAGATGCACTTGAATTCAGAATATTGATTCATATCAATGCTTTTTTCTCTCTTTACAGGTATTGGCTGATCTTGGTGCCCCAGGTACAGATATAGTTTTGAAAAGCAAGCTGCATATATGTTAACTATTGTCATGCATAATCAGTAATTTTTTTGTAAACATTAAATGCTCATCCACCTTGTGTCTATCCATTGTCAACCTACCTAACCACAACACCATTTTGCCTCCTTACCACAATAGGTAGTAAAGTAGAGAATAGTTTTAAAAATGTCCTTCTGTCTGAATTCTCTATTTTCATTAATAAAAATTATTTCCAGAGCATAACTTGCAAACTATTTAAGGTAACTTGATAAATGTATCAAGCTTGTGTAGAAGTGCCATTTGATCCTTTGATATTTCTGCATTCAGGATTTTTTAGTTATTGTGGTAACAAAGTGCAATTAAGTTGAGGATGCTTAACAAGCACAGTCAAATCCACTTATATCGACCTTGGTTATCTCAAGAACCTGTGTATGTCAAGCATTTTCATCTGGTCCCAAAAATAACCCATCTTTTTGTTATGCCAATTTTTCCACGCCTATCTCTACCCATGTTAAGTCAATAATCCCATTATGTTGGGCATCTGCTTTGGTTCAAAGTGACATGTGGACCCGCTTAGTTTGGCTAAATGCAACTTTTAACATCCATCTCTGAGAAATTTTACAACAGCGGATACAGCATTTCTGCCACTACTGGTACCTTGTATCAGCAAGGATGGAAAATGTTGGTACAAGACCAAATTTTACTGATACAAATGCTAATCAACCAATCTCATCAATGCATGATTTATGACTTGGAAGCTAGTGGAGAAAATTATGTTGTAAACATTACTTTAGAGTTAGGAAATTGGATGAATGCGTTTCTGACCTTTACAAGAACCGTGAACAGGTCAACACCATTACAATATAGTTCATTCCACATAGCATCGCAAATTTTATCTTGTCTGTAATTTGGTAAATTATCAGGTCAACATCAATACATGTAGCTAAAAATACTTAATTTGTTTTACACTATATATTTAAAATGAATTAGGTACTTCTAGCTACATTTAATGATGCTACTCTGAAAATTGACCAAATTACAAACAGGATAAAATTCACAATGCTTTGTGGAACAAACTATAGTGTAATCTCTTTCCAATATAGTCACAGTCAGTCACCAACTTAATACAAAATTAACAACTTTGGTTCAGAGTTTTTTTAAAAGTAAATCTGATTCAGTAGTTAATAAGTGTTTCCAAGTTTTGTGTACTTGTAAGCCTTCAACCATCTGCATGACTGGAGCATGTGACTTACAATAACCTATAAATAGATACAGACAAAATTTCAAACCATGCTGATTCCCCCTCCCCCAACTAACACATGTTTATTAATATCTTTTAAACATGAGTAAATAAAAGCAAAATAGTATGTAAAAAATCGATAGTACCCATTTTTTTTTTAATGAAGTTGTTGATGTCTGTATAAAGATAAAAATCATCAATGCAAACGGAACATAGCAAAAAGTTGCTGCTTGGATTGCTGTATATGAAATGGAAAGAATAGTGCTTTAATTTGTATTGTTTTATCTTGGATCATGTTTGCTGACAATGGGAGTAATCACAGCCTCGTCATTATGATTTTCCGACTGAGGCTGAAGAAAATTAACAAGCCAAAGAAAATCAGGCTCAAATTCAACCTTGAACAACTGAAGGACCCTAACATCTGCAAGTCATTGCAAGCCCCAATTGGATGAAAAGTTGCTCCACTACTTGTGATTGATGTTAAAGTGATGACAGACACTTTAAACACAGTCATGACAACAGCTGGCAATAATATCATTGGCCTCCATCACCCAAAGAAAAACCCTGGGATACAGAAGAGATTCTGAATACGTGTGATGCCCAAAGAGATCTCAAAAACACCAGACACACAACAGGGGCAGTGGAGTACCGAGAAATAAACAAGAATATGAGAAAAAACTTGAAGAATGCAAAAAAAGATTGGATTGGACAAAAGTGTACAGAAATAGAGAGGAGTCTGATAAAGAATAACAGCAAAAAGGCATTCCAAATTGTGAAAGACCTCACCAGACAGAAGCAACCAAGACTTGGTACCATTTAAGACGAAAATGGAAAATGCCTCAAAGAAGCAAGTGACATAGCAGAAAGATGGACAGTTATTGTAAAGAACTGTACAACCATCTGTCCACAGAAGACCCAGAGGTGCTTGAAATTTCCGATTCCACAAATCAGGATGATTTCCTCACTCCCAAAGAAGAGGTGGAGTCAGCCATAGGAGCACTGAAGGCAGCTGGAGTAGACAACATTCCAGCTGAACTTATCAAGAATGGTGGGGAATCAAACAAAAATCTGCAACAAAATCTGGCAGACAGGCAAATGGCCAGGACATTGGACCCAGTCACTGACTATAACACTCCCAAAAAAGGCAATCTCCAGCTGTGCCAAAATTACAGAACTATCAGTTTGATTGGCCATGCCAGTAAGGTGATGCTGAAGATCATCTTGAACAGACTGAATCCACAAACAGAAGAAATAAACGCTGAATAACAGGCAGGTTTCTGGAGTGGAAGAAGCACAACAGAACAAATATTCAATCTTAGGGTTCTGTGTGAAAAGTAGTCACAACATCAACAAGGCATCTATCATGTATTCATAGATTTCAAAAAGGCTTTTTAAAGAGTGTGGCATGAGGCATTGTGGGCCACAATGAAAAAAGTACAACATGGGTCAAAAGTTGACCGATACCATCAAGCAGCTGTAGGCCAAGGCTACCAGTGCAGTAACTGCTCAAGGTTCTGTGGGGGACTGGTTTAAGACGACAGTTGGAGTACATCAAGGCTGTCTCCAGTCACCCACGCTTTTCAATATCTACTTAGAGTGCATCATGAGCAAAGCCCTGTAAAACCACTGTGGGACAGTCGGTATTGGAAGTGTAACATCAACAACCTACGCTTTGCAGATGACATTGATGGGCTGACAGGCAATGAAGATGAGCTTGCCACCTTAGTGAAGAACCTGGATGAAACATCTTCCAGATTTGATATGGAGATAAGTGTCAAGAAGTCAAAGCTGATGACAAATAAAGGCAAAAAAAACACAACCAAGATTAAAGTCAGAGGACAGGAACTGGAAACAGTGGGCCAATTCAAATATCTTGGTTCCATAATCACTGAAGAGGAATCAATAGAAGAAATTTTGTCATGAGCAGCACAAACAACAGCAGCTATGTCATAGCTAAGACCCTTCTGGAGAGACGAGAATATCTGTCTGCAAGCTAAAATCAGACTATTGAGAGCACTAGTCATTTCAATCTTTCTGTATTCATGTGAGGCCTGGACCCCGACAGCAGAATTACAACAAAGAATCCAGGCAATTGAAATGAGATGCTACAGAACCAGCCTTGGCATCTCTTACATATACCACATTACAAATAAAGAATTGCGTTAACATTATCAGGCACAAAATAGGTCATTATGAAGACCTCCTCACCACTGTCAAAAAGAGAAAGCTGAAATTGTATGGCCATGTCACTAGTCTAGCTAACAGTCCGTCCACAACAGTACTGCAGGGCAGTGTCCAAGGTGGCAGAAGGAGAGGTCGACAGAGAAAAATGTGGAGTGACAACATCACAGAATGGACCAGAACAAGTTTTGCGGAGACACAGGCATTGGCACATGATCAAGACAGGTGGAGGGAACTTGTCAGATGTTCAGCAGCACAGTGCCTCAATGACCACACTAGATCAAGAGACTGTCTGATGATGATCTTGAATCAAAGATTAAAGCCTTGCAATCCATCAGAGTGATATGCCAGCTCTCATTCTGGCACTGTGTTAATCCTGATAATAACTGGTCAGAGCTGGGAGGAACATGAGACTCCAACTGTATGAATAGAATAAATCAGCTTCTTACAGAATTTGATATTAAGACAGTTTAAAGATGTTAAACACATTTTACCGTTTCTTAGTACATGAATACTGATGGGCTCCTTTTTTCCAGTACAGAGGCAAATTTTATTGGTAAAAAGTGGCATCTGGCATACTGGTTTGAGGGAACCTCCTATTATCAACAAAAGCGATCAATTTTCTTGTATCTATTTCATTGTGTGGGAATATGCTAAGTAAACATTTTAAAAGCGGCTGGTATATTGAAACCTACATCTACCGGTACTTACATTTCATTTTTTTCCTTATGTTTTCTTTAAAAGCAAAATCTCTCTATCTCTAATGATACCATATTTAAACATAGTATTTGTTTGTGTGTGTGTTTGTGCACATGCATGTGTTCATGTATAAATGCAATAAACTGACAAGGAACAGTACAAAACTAGTTTCTCCTTAGCCTTTCAAATGCAATCACAAAACAATACAAAACTGGAATAAAAAAAATTTCTATTAAAATAATGAAATATCTAAGATACGATTGACCAGCTACATAGAAACAGATGGTGATATAGCTCATCCATTTGCAAGTTGACATAAATAAATATACATCATCAGAGATAATGCTGATTTCTTATTTTTCTTCATTTCATCTATTCTGGTGACACATTTCTAATATAATAAGAAACCAGTGCCTGTTCACTCATCATTTTCACAATCAGTGTATCAAAAATGATATCTCTGGATGTCAAAATAATAAAAATTTGTTATATATTGTACAAATGCTTCACATGTATACCTTATAAACAAATGCTCTCTCTCTCTCTCTCTCTCTCTCTCATAAAATGTTCCAAATTAAATCAGATTTAAGGATCAATCACCATCACATGGAATACTATGTTACAAATTATTAGTAACATAAAAGTAGATTTTCTGCAGATTGAGGCATGAATAAATTTTTTTTTATTACTGCCATTTTGAATAGTTTTAAATTTTTGTACACTATCAACACTCATAAATTTTAAAAATTGTACACACTGTTTGCATTATGATCTTGTGGAATAAAGGCATACATTAATTGCCGTTTCTGAGGCAGTTATGGCAACAATCTAACAGCAGGTCATTTCTAAACATATATATGTGTGAAATGTTTTCCATGAAAACATAAATAGGTGTCTGAGTTCATAAACTGAACCTAATGAAAATATATACATTATTTATACAATGTTCTAAAACAGAAGTCAGTTTGTATAAGTCATACAATTGACTTTTATGTATATTGAATGCAAATGCAAAGTTTAGGATATATTTTGAGTGATGGGAGTTTTTTTGCCAGTACAGTGGGACCCCGCTATAACACGGTAGTTGGGAGCCATAGAATCCGACCGTGTTATGAACCGAACCGTGTTATAAGCAACCATGCACAATACCAACACATTTTTGGATTTAATTGGGGGGGGGTGTACATAAAGACGGGTGCGAAAATGCATATTACTTTATTCAGAGAACCATGCATTGGTACATACACGTGTCTAATTTATATATACATGTATAATCTATTGCATGAAAAGAGTATCAACATCGTGTACTCACCAGCGAATCTTGTAACATACATCGAATCCATAATACAAATATTTCCATCGAAAATATCCACACATGGATGTAAAATCAAAAATTTTGTCACAGATCATTATTTGACTTAATTCAATGAAAAGAAAATAACAAAAATTACGTAACGGGTGTACGTAACGAATGATGAAATAGTACATGTCCATAGATTAAATAATGGAAGCTAAAGTGTATTCTTATAATTACATGTACATCTCAGGATCTTTCTGTCTCTGAATTCAGTCATTGTAAATTTCAGCACATTTTCCCACCCAAGCTGCTAGTCAAAGTCCTTTGAACTTGCCGCCCAGCTATTTCGTCATGTTCTTTTGATGTACTCTAATAAACACAGCAGGCAGAACTGGCTGTATTTTAAACACTGAATTATGTCGCTATAAATATCAGCACAGCTAAAATGATAAAGTAATCAACACTAACTTTGTCTCCCAGCTATTTGCACGCATACGGAGGACTCCTGCATGGAGTGATTTATGTGTCCCAGATCAAATATTTGAATTCAAATACGCGTAATTAAGCGTTTCCGAGACCTCTATGTCGTATACATTTTATACCATTACATTTCTCATCTGTCAATAGTTATTAGTTTTTGAAAAACTCTGATTTTTAGCTGCTTTCTGCTAATGTCACGTTTGCTCTTGGCAAAGTCAATTATAGTTCTCAGTTGCACAGTTCGAATTTACTAGTCAACAGATTGCATAAAACAACACCACCAAGCCACACACACGTTGGCGGCTTTTGTTCCTTTGATGCTGTATAAATCGTTTCCCCCTGATTTGAACAAGTTTTGATCAGCAGTTCACTTTGATGATAAACAATGTACTTAAATTAATTGATTTATACATTCTTTTGAGAATCTTTTATCAACCCCCGCATTGGCTGTTGCTTAGTTGTGTATGAAATTAAAAGAACATATATTGGAGATTATTAGAGCAACGATTGTATTTGGAATGCATTCAAGACAAACACAAAGTAGACACGATGGCTTCATTGCTCAGGGATCAGTAATAATAATATTGACACTTGTGAGCTGTCATTTTTATACAATAAACAAAGATCAAAGTTCTCAGTAGGCCCAGCTATTGGTTCATATTTCTGATGTTTATTCTGGCACAAAACGAGAAGAAATTTGTTCATTTTTGAAATTTTAGGAGCCATACAACGATTATTTTATATTTGATTTGTGTGTGATTTCCTCTCCAACATAATAATACATTTTCTACACGTTTTTTTTCACACTATTTAGACGAGTATGAGAATGATAATTAAACTCTTGATGTAATTTATTTTTCATACTTAAAAGATTTTTTTTTTGGTCTTTGTGAAAAATACCTGTAATAAATTACTTGAAATTTTGGGAGCCATGCCACGACCGTGTTATATCCGAATTCATGTTATAACGGGGCGTGTTATAGCGGGGTCCCACTGTATATTGATAATCCATGAATATGCACCACAGAAGAGATGAATGGGCCAGGATTAAAATCAGATACCTATTTAAGGAAGAGAGATGGTCATATTTTATTGATACAAGTACCAGTAATCTGGATCTGATTGTGTGGCAAAATTGACTCTTACAGTACTTAACCCTTTTGGCAGAACACATTCTTTGACCTCTATTTCATAACCAGCTGATCTTGCATTTGGCTGTTACTTGCTCTTAATGTGCAATCTTTTCAGATTTATGAAAGAACTTTCATTTTTTACATCAGCTTTCAATAAACTATGTTAGCCAAAAATTTTAAACAGGAAAATACTATTCTTTGTAGTCTTGTTCCACACTCATGATTACCTTAGAGTTATTCTGACTTTGTAATACAAATAATATCCCAAAAATTGCATATCATGTTAGTTAAAAATGCATCTAAAAGACATCTTGACATTATTGTCAGAACTTAATTCTTCATAGAATATACCCTTTTTCTTTTCTATACGTGTCTTTGCAGTAAAATCAGAAATTACTGAAAAGCTGGTCAGACATTTCATGGATGTGTTGGAAAATCCAAAGTTACGCTTCCAGTCAAGAATGGAGGTATTATTGCTAATCAGTAAATTTCTTTTGTGTGTGTATATATACATATATATATATATATATATATATATATATATATATATATATATATATATATATATATATATATATATATATATATATATATATATATATATATATATTCCTGAAGTAAACATGTTAATTTGAACCATGCACTTTTTGATGGCTTCATTTTCTTAAATGATTTATGTATATTTGATTTAATTGTTTGGGTTATTTTTGTTTGTTTAAAACTTGTTTGTTGTTTATTACATGCTATTGTAATGAAAAAAATGTATACTGGACATGACCTTGTCCAAAATTGAGTTATTATCAGGATTATTATTCAGATAAACAAGAAGGGTTTGGAGATTCCTAAGTGAATTTTATAGGTTATTGTGGTTTAAATAAACAAGGGTCATTAGAAAATGCTAATTGTGACCCGAAATCAAGTATAGAACTATATTATCTTGTGAATTTTATTTTCTTCAACTTATTGAAATCGAGTGATTATTTTCTCTAGAAATACAGAAGTGCTCTGATAAAATGCATGGATGAAAAGATTTTCTGGAATTTATAGTATCTTTAAACCTGGAATTACTGTGATTTAACAAAAAACTGTTTATATATCAGCACTCAATAGCTAGAACAGTCATGTCATTGCCTTCAGTTTTGGATCTGTTCTGGACTTGTACTTCATATTATTCAGGACTTATTTTATTAGGATCTGTGTCTGTAATTCTTGGGTTATTTGGGATTTAATTTGCAATACTGTTAAAGTTCTTTTTTCTCATTTTCACTTTGCATTTTAGGGAAATAAATTGTTTTCATTTTACAAAGTTTGATGTCTTTCAGTATTTTCTGTTACTTATTTTAAGAGCATGGACTCTTAACAGAAAATTAGAGGCTCATCCAGGATACAGATTTTGTTAAAATATTTCAGAAAACTCTGTTTTTGAAATTTAAATTTCCCTAGGTTTTGAAATAGTTTAAATTCCAAGTATTATTTCACAATCTTTAGTGAAATCAACAAGCTTTTTACAATGTCATGTAAAGTGAAGATCTTTATTTCAAATCCTACCCAGGAACAGTTAGACTTCTTGAAATAAGATGAATTGCTTCAGCTTGCCAGAAAAAGTGATTTTACAAATGCACATGCTTTTTTAAAGAAAGAAATAAATAAAAAAAATTGGTCCAATATTTGTTGGATATTTTGGCTGAAAGTGCTTTGGATTTAATTTGTAAGTCTTTGTCAGATTTTAACATAAAAGTAATGGAATTAAAATTAAAATATATGATGGAATTAAAATTAAGAAAGCTTGAGCTTCAAAAATGAGAAACAAGTGGAATTAGATAAAGAGGAAAGAGAGAGGAGAATGCATTTGGAGATGGAGGAGAAGTAAACGCAAATAGGCAAAAAGAGATAGAGAGAGAGAGAGAGAGAGAGAGAGAGAGAGAGAGAGAGAGAGAGAGAAACATAGTTACAGAGAGAAGAAAAACATTTGCAATTGCATTTGGAGAAAGAGAAAAGAGAAAGACAATGCAATGCAAAAAGAAGAAACAGAATTTCAAGTTAGATTAAAAGAATTAAAGCTAGCAATTAAAAAGCACATTCATACTTTATATACAAATTCACGTTTTGATGTTACTAACAATATTAGGTTACCGGTAGTTCCCCCCTTTTAGAGAAAAAGAAGTAGATAAATATTTTTCTCATTTTGAAAAAATTGCTGAAAATTTAAAATGGCCAAGAGAGCATTGGACTCTATTATTACAGAGTACACTTTTTGGCAAGGTCTGAGACATGATACCCTGTCAGTACAATGTGTACTGACTGGTAAAACTAGTGCTATTTGACATTCATTGTCACTTGAGCAAAGTGCTGACTATGATCTGGTTAAGAATGCATCCTAAAGGGTTATGAATTAGTCCCTGAGACTTATCAGCAAAAATTCAAAGAAGCTAGACAAACTCATGTCAAATTTGTGGCAGAAAAAGAGCAGCCATTTGATAGATCTTAGCTAAGAAAGTTGATAAAGATTATGAAAATCAAAGACAACTCGTATTGCTTGAAGGGTTCAAGAATTTCATCCATAGTGATGTTAAGACTTATCTTGATGAGCATAAGATCGAAACTTTAGAAAATGCTGGTTGTACTGCTATTGAGTATACCTTACCCCATTAAGTTTCTTTTGTCAGTAAGTCTTCCACTCAGCTATCTTCTAGTAAAAAAAAGTATTTCAGCCTAATACGAGCTCTTCCAAATTTAAATCTGGCACAATTTTTAGAAATCAAGTTTCTGATAAGATTGATCAAAAGTACTTATCTCTTCCTATGTGTACCTATTGCAAGAAGAAATGACACTTTATTTGTTTGATTCCTACAAATTGAAAAATAAGAATCAGAATCGAGATAGATCTATATCCAAATGCTCTTATTTCTAAGAGATCAGGGTCATGGTCATGAATTGGAAGTAATACATTTGTTGGGTCTAATAAACCCGTCTGATTTTATAATGGAGAATTATGAACCATTCATGTAAATACTTGGCCTATGACAGAATTGACAGTGGTTTTAACACTATTTTGTGTAATTCTATGTTAGTAAACTTGATTTTGCCAAAGTATTGCTGGTATTTCTGCAGCTTCTTTGTGTTTTCACCTGTGGGGTGTAATGCAGATGCAAGCACTCATTCCAAGCAATGATTATCATCATATTTTTCATATATTATATGGTGGTTCATAGTTTGATGTTTTAATATAATTAGACATACAAAAGTTTATATTTGGAGAAGATTTTATTTGAGCTTGCACACATTCATCAAGAGTCCATCTTGATCATTTGCTGATTTTTTAAAAGCTGTATCAATTTCACCATTATTAGCCTTAGTATCTTTTTGATTTAAATTGTACGAGTACCACTGTGAATCCATGATGTTGCAATTTTTAACCCATTCTTGTTTTGTAACTTAGGTAAGTGGCATACTCTAATGTACTCTTAAATAAACAATGTCAACATTAATCCTGGAAGTGCTCAAGTGCTGCAGTGTCGTTAGGATTCAAGGATGTATTTTTGATAAAAGCTTTCTAGTGTTTCTGCCATTTCAGGCATTTGGATTTGTTAATAAACATAATTGACTGCCTTATGGGCAGTAGTGGCTATGAAGCATTGGAAAATTTGTTCATCCTCAACTATATAAACGATTTTCTCTCACTTGACCCACAATTAAATATTGATATTTAATCGTGCTGCTATTGCACAAAGCTATTTTACAGTGTGATATGTTTATACACTGAGTAATAGTGCCGGTAAATCTGCTTTTTTAATGTCTGGTCCATTCTGTGATGTTGTCACTCCACATTTTTCTCTGTCGACCTCTCCTTCTGCCACCTTGGACACTGCCCTGCAGTACTGTTGTGGACAGATTGTTAGCTAGACTAGTGACATGGCCATACAATTTCAGCTTTCTCTTTTTGACAGTGGTGAGGAGGTCTTCATAATGACCTATTTTGTGCCTGATGGTGTTAACGCAATTCTTTATTTGTGATGTGGTACATGTAAGAGATGCCAAGGCTGGTTCTGTAGCATCTCATTTCAGTTGCCTGGATTCTTTGTTGTAATTGTGCTGTTGGGGTCCAGGCCTCACATGAATACAGAAAGATTGAAATGACTAGTGCTCTCAATAGTCTGATTTTAGCTTGCAGACAGATATTCTTGTCTCTCCAGAAGGGTCTTAGCTATGACATAGCTGCTGTTGTTTGTGCTGCTCATGACAAAATTTCTTCTCTTGATTCCTCTTCGGTGATTATGGAACCAAGATATTTGAATTGGCCCACTGTTTCCAGCTCCTGTCCTCTGATTTTAATCTTGGTTGAGATTTGTTTGCCACTATTTGTCATCAGCTTTATCTTATCAGCACTTATCTCCATGTTAAATCTGGAAGATGTTTTATCTAGGTTTTTCACTAAGTTTGGCAAGCTCATCTTCACTGCAAAACAGAGGTTGGTAATTTTATGTGCTCCAATGCTGACTGTCCCACAGTGGTTTTCCAGGGCTTTGCTGATGAAGCGCTCAAAATAGATGTTGAAAAGCGTGGGTGACAGGAGATAGCCTTGACGTACTCCAACTTTTGTCTTGAACCAGTCCCCCACATAACCTGGAGCAGTTACGGCACTGAGAGCCTTGGCATACACCTGCTTAATAGTATTGGTCAACTTTTGATCCATGTTGTACTTCTTCATTGTGGTCCACAATGCTCTATACCACATTCTGTCAAAGGCCTTTCTGATATCTATGAAGACATGATAGATGTATTGTTGATGTTGCAAGTACTTTTCACACAGAACCCTGAGATTGAATATTTGTTCTGTTGTGCTTCTTCCACTCCGGAACCCTGCCTATTCTTCAGCGATTGTTTCTTCTGCTTGTGGTTTCAGTCTGTTCAAGATGATCTTCAGGATCACCTTACTAGCATGGCTGATTAAACTGATAGTTCTGTAATTTTGGAACAGCTGCAGATTGCCTTTTTTGGGGAGTGTTATAATCAGTGACTGGGTCCAATGTGTTGGCCATTCACCTGTCTGCTAGATCTTTTTGCAGATTTGTTTGTAGCTCTATCACTGATACCCACCCACCCCTTCTTGATAAGGACAGTTGGGATGTTGTCTGCTCCAGTTGCCTTTCCATTCTTCAGTGCTCTTATTGCTGACTCCACCTCTTCTTTGAGAATGGGGAAATCATCATCATTTGTGGAGTTTAGAACTTCAAGCACCACTGGGTCTCCCGTGGACTGATGGTTATAAAATTATTTACAATACTCAGTCCATCTTTCTGCAATATCACTCACTTCTGTGAGACAATAAAGCAGAGCAAGAGACAGCATCGTCATCACCATCTGGAATGTTAGAGCTCTGGTGCAAATTGGAAGATTCCAAGAGTTGACACATGAGCTGGAACACTACACATGACACATTCTGGTACTCTATGAAGTCAGATAGAAAGCCTAGGAGAACACCAAACTGAAGTTGGGTATATGTTCTACTATATTGGAGAGTTGGACAAGTCCATAAAGGAGTAGGCTTCCCTGTAAACAAAGCCATCAAGGATCTGTGCTTGAATGCTGCCCTGTATCTAGCAGAATCTTTTTCATTCATCTCCCCTTCACATCACAATTATCCAAGACTATGCTCTAACTGCCTATCATGATGATAAAGAAATAGATGAGTTTTACAACAGACTGCCACAATGCAGACATCATAGCGATATGACTAAAAAATGGTTAAATCTGTGTTAAAAATCCAAATCACATCACATTGCACTGTACACAAATTTGAGGAAGCTGCCTTTCATATGATATCACTTCCATGCCTTTTTGGAAACTGGTGTGTGGATTAGACATTTCTAAACTTCATTGATGCAGATTTGTGTGTGATTTTATTGTGTGTGGAAATGCTACCATACAGAGGTAATTGTTCCGCCTAGAACTTAAGACTTTAGCAAATGTTTTATCGTTTTCCAAATCTTCTGACAATGCGACCATTTTTAATGCAGTTGTGCTGTGGTTTTATTCACAGACATCTGATTTATTATTATCATGAATTTTCGCTGTTGTATCCCATAAAGCAGAGCAGGTCTTGTTTGTCACTAATCCAAGCTTTGTTGCTGTTTGAGTCTGTGCATTGCATATCTTCATGTGTGAGACTAGCAGCTGTTCTTTCTTTTGAATGACTGAGTTCAGGGATATTCCTCGTTGACCTACATGGTTGACTTATTAGCTAATTGTTTGTTGTACTGTATCCTCAGTTTACAGATGAATTCTCAGTGAGTACAATGTCAGACTGAAGTGTGTTTGAATTGTCAACATGGGGAGGGAATGTACTTTTGACTGTCGAACATGGCTGGGTTTGTTCACATAAATGTTGCATTGTACATAACGTCTCCATATGGACTTACATATGTATGTCCACTGAATGTTTCACATTTTCCATGTCCTTCAATAAAATTGACATGTCCACATAATTGTAAGATTTAGGTGGCAACTTTGATAGATCCAATGCGCAAAAATCTTGGTATATCATTTGGGTCTGTGGACAGAAATAGATTCAAAATATCTTGCATATTGTTTGTAGATTTATCTTTTCCCTTCCTCTTTATCATTCTATCATCTGCTTGTACCACAAAGAACAGGGTCCACTTTGCTGCCTCAATGTCATTGTCACAATATATGTCCACACACTGCGTCACAATATAGTCATATGGCAATGTGTTGCGTCACAATATAGTCATATGGCAATGTGTTTGTTTTGGTTTATACAAAACAAAGCAGTTCACTCACTGTTATTGACAGGCTATAAACAAACTGCAGTTGTTGGTAATCTGCCACCATACTTACAGGGCTTCTCATCACCCTAGGAAATCTTTTCAGTTCACATTTCTTGCAGAGGAATAAATATCACTGACACAAATGGCCCGTAGAGGTTCCACAATCTTCACACTGCATGTCTAAGTTAAAATGTCAAATGGATAGATTAAGATAACAACTAAAAATATTTAGAACATTATCACAGCTATTCAACAACAGCATTATAGCGCCACCATCTTGTATCATTAAAGCATTTAGATTACAGTGTTTACAGTAATAGACATGCAGATAGCAAAGTCATAAACTATTAATTATTGGCAGGTCTAGTGCAAAGGTATTTTGCACCCTAGGTGATCCTTCCACTGTGTGCTGCCTCACCCTCCCCATCGAGTATAGCATTATTGCATAATGTGGCATTATTCATTAGTATTAATAATTTATTACATTCATTATTTAATCCTTCATATTCAATGAAAATAAATGAATAACCTAACAGATTGACATTGTTAATTTTTTTTATTTGCACAACATAGCATGATCATAAAATAAATTTTCAGGCACTGCTTTCTGGTGTCCCAAAAATCTTGACATTTTGGCAGCCACATAGTGGCTAAACTGGCCCTGGGTACTGACCATTTAATTTTAGGCGGGGTGGGGGGTGGGGCTGTGATTTTCTTTTGAGCTGAATTCTTTTCATTTTATCTCAGGGTAGTTCATATTTTTCCAAGTAATATCATGGCTAAAGTATGGTGAAGTTTTAATATAAATCAGAACAGGATATTTTTCCAGCTGTTGACTGACAGAAATTAAAGGGTCAGGCCATCAGAGCATTAAATTGTTATTGCCTGGTTGGTATAATGGTCATATACTTTGTTATGTATCATGGTACTTTCAGAAATAGGATATTTTTGTGGTACCTAGCTATATCTGGAACGCTATATTTTTTACTTGAATTTCACTTTTAATTAATTTGTTGTGTACGAAAGACAATATCAGACATCAGGTACTTTATTTAAGCTCTGAATATCATAAAATTTGTGGTATCATATATTATTTAAATGAATGACATTAGTGTATTTGACTCCGATTCATTTTCATTATGCTGCAAGCCCATAGGGCTTGTTTACATATATGATGTCATAGTGACATTGGTCTTGTTTGATTATAGTGTCCTGATATAATTGTATAGTTTTTTTGGTGTGTGTTAAGATCAGTTTTTCTTATTCAACAGTCATATTTATTTGATATTTTATGTAGTTTATTGTTTAAAAATGTATTTATTCTTTTCTGTACAAGCCATCAATAGGACCAGACCATACATTATACCAATATTAGGGCCCAGTCTCTTACAGTTATTACAGATACAAATATCCAATATAGATAATATTTGTTTAAAAAATGGGCAAGAGAGAGTGTTTGAGTAACTGTTATTTCTGTCAAGGTAATGATGTATTGAAATCTTATGTTAAAGTTTACATCCTATCAGAGAATTTGCATATAAAGAACATAATACAAAAGTAGACTTAGTATGAAAAATAGCAGTGATTTCAACGTTCCCAATTGGAATGAAACTTGCTTTCCTGTCCAATAAGACTACAATATGTTATTCTAATGTATAATATTCTTTAAAAAATTTAAAGATCAATTAATGCAGGTATGTAGTACATAATAATGAGAATGATAAAATACCATCAATTGATTTTTTTCATATAATTGCTGTTCCTCCAAATAAAACATTTTAGTGCAGGGAGTTACTGATATTCTCAGTACATCTCGGATCCAGTGAAAACATCATTCCATAACCTATTAGCCACATACAGGTGACCCATTACAGAAAGTACATTGTAATTGTATCATCCTGCTAATAAGTACCTGAGTGTCTGTTTAATGAAGATTGTTTATGATGTCAAGTCAAATTTGCCTCCTTGCATTCCAGGCACTGAAGTCAACAAATATTCTTCTAGAACAATGTTCAACAAATGTGAAGGAGTCTTTGTTGAATAGGGATGACTTTTTGGAAACCATGTAAGTTGACCAGTTAAAGCTTTAAATCATCAATGCAAGATCATGCATTGCTGCATCATTGTCAGCTTTGATAAAATTATTGTTTTGACTTCAAATATGTTGCATTATAATATTATTTTCGGAGAACTATTACTACCTTGCCAATCCAGGTTAAAACTTTTTAACTAAGATGCCCCCATTGGTGGATTTGGTGTTATCTTCCCTTGATACAAGGGTTAGTGCCAGATCTCATGAATACTTCAGTTACAAATTCCAATTGTGCAGATTAACATGCTGTCTCCGTAGACAGGCCTCATAAACCAAGCTGAAAGTATACTGCAAATTACTCTACATTGAAGTTAGTGGAGTTTTCTGTTTGAATGAAAGTATACTCCATCTCCTGTAAAAAATTTTCCAGACAGTCTTAAGGTGGATTTCAAACAGGTTTTTTATGCGCTTTCAAACTAAACCATAATTGCTCTTATTATGGGAGCTTAGTCAAATTTCAAGTGAAATTCATGTGGATTCATTGTGAAGTTTATGGGGAAATATGCAAATTAGTTGTTCTAATATTCCACTTGAATAAAAAGAACCTAAGATTTCCATCTGAAATCCTTTACAAAATTTTCCAGGTGGGCTTTAGGCAGGTTTCAGGTGGGTTTCTTAAGTGTTTTTCTGCCTAGCCATAAACTTAAAGAAGGTTAGGCGTATTTTAAGTGGACTTGGGTGGATTTCTGGTGGAATTTTAGGCAAAATATGCAGATTAGTTTTCCTAAGATTCTGCTTAAACAAAAAAATCCATCTAAGATTTCTGTCTGAAATGTCATGCAAAACCTAATCCATGATGGCATCACTTAAGTCTTTTTAATTTTAGTGAAAGTTTGGTGATATTTCACAAATATTTTGACCAAAACTTTAATTGAAAGTTTGGCAAGATCTCACTTAAATTTCACTGAAATATTTGAAAGATTTCATAAAAATCTGACCAAAAATAATTTGGCCAAAACTTTCACTTTCATTTTGGCAAGATCTTTTACATTTCATTGAATGTTTTGTGAGAGTTTACTAAAACTTAGTGAGATTTCACTAAAAGTTTGATCATTATATAGTATTTTACTGAAGTTTCAGTTGTTTTTCAGACATTTCAAAAGGTTTCAAAACAATATTGGATATAAATTAATTAACAGGACTTTATTAACCAAGGTGATATTTCAGTGTACATCTAACACTATTATACAGATGTTGTAATTATATGACATCCGAGGCAAGAGATATGGGAGTTAATGCTACTACTACCACTACTACTACTACTACTACTACTACTACTACTACTACTACTACTACTACTACTACTAAAGACTTTATTTAAAGAAGGTAACTCAATTAGTTACATAACTAATTTACCTAGAGGCCTTCTATCAGTTATGTACAAAATATACAGTATATTCAACATGATGTGAGGAATCTGGCATGACACTAAATAATTGAGTGATATTTAAAATCAAAGTATCAAGCCTGGAACATATGCACAGGTATCTGTGAATGCATAAACATATATATATATATATATATATATATATATATATATATATATATATATATATATATATATATATATATATATATATATATATATATATATATATAATCCTGCATTGAAAAATTTGACTGAGAAAAGCATCGTTTTGAGACAGTTTCATAAAGATCTTTCAAAGGTTGCTGAGAATAGAGAGAAGAAAATGATAAAATGTTGATATAAACTGAATATAAATGACAAAAAATGCAAAATGTTTATTCATGAGGTATTGAGAGCCATGCATTTAGTTCTTCTTTATTAGGATTATATTCCATGATCTATTGTGGCTTATACAAGAAAAGACATGAACATGCTACAGTAACTTTCGTTTGTTTAAATTTCAGGGTCAAGTTAAAAGACTTGCTGTTTGTCATTGGAGGTAGGTCTAAAAGCAGATTACCTAATAAAGAAAACATGATCAGTAAACTCACTTTGGCAGATAGGACTCATTCAGTAAATGTTTGCCAGTTTTAAGTGAGGCATATTACTTTATGGTGTTGTCAGTCGGTGCATCCTTTCATCTGTCTAACAGCATTTGTTTATCTGACCCATAACATTCTAACAGTTGGAGAGATTTTCATGCAATTTTTAGCCCCTTGAATGTGTCATGATTAGATGGCATGTGATGTATTATTGCCAAGACTCCAGAATCAAAGTGAGGGTTTTGGTAAGAAAAAACATAACTCAAATTTGTAAATAACTCTTGAAACTAAAGATAATTTAATGGAACCTAAGCTAGTTATATCTTTTTTGTGTTGAGATGATGTGTCACATAGCTACATTACCTACTTCAAGATTAAGATCACAGCAAGGGGGACTATAACTCAGAATTGTATCCTATCTTAAACCAAAGAAAATATTTGAATAAAACTTCTAGCAGTTGTATATTTTGACTGACAGTGTCACATTCCTCAAAGTCCAAGACATGGCAAGGAAAAATATAATTCAGTAGCAGCAACACTTGTGCTGTATGGATTATATGCATAGCTCATCATCTGAGAAAATTTGTTTGTAGCAAGTGTTTACCAGACTGGTGGTATCCATTTGAAAGTTAATTTGAATCTTAGTGGTACATTAGCCATTTCATATTTTAAATTCCTTGCCATTTTCTCCCATTTGTTCAAATTTTTTTTAAAGGGATATAATAAAAGGTACTTTATGTATACCAGCCTTCAGGGGTTTGGGTACACCATGTACATTTAAGGCACTGGTATGTTATTGTGCTAAGGAATAACAGCAAAACCTGCTTAACATTAAAGGTCAGGGAGAGGCATAGTGAATAGATTCACATGGCTACATTGTTGAAACTTAAGACACCTCTTCAGAGGATTCAACCCCACCATGACTTTACAAGATTTGAAGGATCATCAACATGGATCCTTCATAGCCGCTCCTGGCCCATTGCAATCAACCAGGAATCATACTGCAAATGGCCTTCATTGGTCATCCACAAAATTCTTCAAAGAAATGCAGTACCAGTCTATTGTACAACCTGAAATGTGGCCTCCACGTCAGTTGGGCCTTTGATGTGGAAATATGTGATGAAACTATTGGATGAGGTTCTTCAACCTGCTTTCCTTTTCCAAGGATAGATGGGGAGGAGGGCAGTCCCAGGGACTTATACTCTCTCCTGAAATACATTTCTCTCCCAAGTGTAAATTTAGATGCTCCTCTAGGCTGCATTTTAGAGGTTTGGTTGAGCATCACAGATAGGTGGTTCCTTTCTGTTGTGAGTGAAGAATACTGACTTCATTTTCAGGAATAACACCATCTATCAATGACCCCAAGAGCAGTTTGGTGAAATTAAAGAAGAGGTGCATACTATTTTGCAGAAAGGAACATTTTAGAAGGTTTTGAATAATCAGTCTCCAGCTCTTACTCCAGAATCTACTCTTGAATCCAACAGGTCATCAAGAAAAACAGGAAATATTTTTATCATAATCTGGTTTCTTGGAGGAACTTGTCATTATTGAGACTAATTCCTTAATCCAGAACGCATTGCATCTGTCAGTTAGGGAGGCTCCATTGTCCCTCAGGATGCCTATTTTCACATGTCCAGGTCAGGCAAAAATGTCCTCATGGAATGGACTCTTGACTGCTCTTTAACAGAGACCCTTTTCTCACGATGGGGAAAGCCTCTAATGGACTAGGTTGCAACAAAACTCAATAACAGACTTCAGATATATCTCCAGTCCTTGACCAGATAGGATAGACAGCAGACATATTCAGCTTCCATGGTTGCCATGTTGCTTTTACCTTCCCACAATACTGACTGCTACCTCAAGGCCTGTGAAAAGTTGGAAGTTTCACTACTCAATTTCATTCAGTGATCATGGATCACCAATCTTCTAGACCTGTTGATATATCAACCCAGATATCTACCTCACAGTAGGGATCGTCTGTTGCATCACATGGGCTCCATCTTACACAGCAGCTTATATATTCTCCATCTTTTGTTACAAAGCTGCCATTTCCACATTTCCAGCACACTTAAATTCACTCAGGAATTGGGTTTGGAATCATACCATGCTAACCTTTTTGAAAATTGTGAGCTGCAGAGACCTGTTTCCATCTTCTGATGGCATCTTCAGATAGCCTGTGTGGCCCATCCAAAATGATTAGAAGTTCTAGGAAACAATTACCCCTCAATAGATAGGTTGTGCACTGCTCGCCTGTGTCCTGAGTAGGTCTGTTGCTTCACCCTCCACCCTACCATAATTAGAGAGTTTGTGCATGACACCAGTGCAGGAAGTATTTCTTTGTAACTTACTGATTCTGCAGCATGTGGCTTAGAGAGACACAAAAAATCTATAATATATACCTCTTCCTCAATTATGAGTACATTCCATGTTCTGTTTTTTTTTCAGTTATAAAGAGGGCATCAGCCTACTCACCTGACAAATTTAACAATACAATAGCAACAAATAAGTAATTGCTGCTATTAATATGCATTTTTTTGTGGGGGGAAAACTAATTTTAATTATGCAATACTTATCTGAGATTATATTTGTGGCTATTATCTCATTTGTTTTCAGTGAGTCCTAATAATGTATGGTATTCTCCTTGAAAGACAATATTAGAACCTTTTATAGTTTCATATCAATTATATACAAGTCATCATGCAAAGGGGTGCTTAATGAGATTGTCTCAATGCTATATGTGTCAACTTGTATGTTTTATCCATACTTGTACAGTTTTTTTTCCATTTTCATTAGTGTACTGCCGTACAACTGTTTTGTGTTTGGTATGGTTTTTCGTTAAAAGTGTGTATTTTTTTGTTTTTTGTGCATCTGGGATGCTGGATATAACTTTATTTTAGAACAAGAATTCAACAAGATCAGGGTGGACCGAAACAACCAATCAAATCATACTCAATACCGCGCTTTTCCTTTGGCTGATAATGAAACAAGTTTAATTTCATGGTTCAACTCCTGTGTGTGAAGATCTTGTCATTTATTGCTCTGAAATTTGAATCGTATTTGGACTGTATAGTAAGTATGTTTTCTTATTTTATGCATTATTGTTATTTCTATTTATTACTATCAAATGCATACAGTTTACATCAATTTTCATACTTGACATAGTACTGGTGTTGGTGTAACCAAAATTCATCCGACATTTTTGTGTGGAGATAAAGTTGATTTATTGAACATTTTAACAATATATTAATTAAAAATAAATAGTTTGTTGAATTAAGTTTGTTAGATATGTAATACAAACAGGAAGATGCATTGCCAACATGATGGAAGTAGTACAGATACTGAGTGACATCATTCTTGTGGCTCAAAATTATGTAACACTGCTAATTTATATCAAGTTTATGACCAAAATTGGCACACCATATAGCAAATTCAAAATTTTTAAAATGCCAGATACACAATTGATAGGAACAATCAACAACTTACGAGGTATAAACTTTTGGACTGCTACGTTGTCAATTTTTGGATTTCAATTTTTGGATAGCTCCTGGCATAATATTTTGGTAATTATGGGGAAAAATTTTAATTTGTAACACATTTGTAACCAGGAGATCTTCCTCTATCACCTTTTAAATCTGAAATTTTATATTTTTTATTTTATTTCTTTCATCTAGTTGAAATATTCCATCCATCAAATGGCTGAGCCTAACCTAAAAAAGAAACACAAGCTTGAAGACACTGACCAAGGTCGTGGCAAGTTTCAGGCTGATTGTATTAAAGTCTTTCCTGGCATTGTAAATGCATTAAAGTTAGGATCTTCCCATGCTTTTTTGTACAATATGCAGTAAAAACATTAAAGTGGTGGTATCGGGCATATATGATCTGAAGGAACACTTAAGGACAAAACTGCATGAAAGAAATTTTGAAATGACAAAGGAGCATCTATCAAAACATTTGCTCAGTCAAAGCAGGAAGATGATAGTGCTGTAAGGGCTGAAGTTTTATTTGCCAATTTCATGGCCCAGCACAGCTTAGCTTCTTCTGTAGCTGATCACTTTTGTGACTTAGCATCTGAAATGTTTCCTGACAGTGCTATTGCCATGATGTTTCATTCCAAGTGGATCAAAACAACAGTTATCATTAAAAACTGTTTTGCTCCATCTGCAACAAAACCAGTTGTCAAGCTGTGTAGGGAGACACTATTTTCACTGATGATTGATGAATCAACTGACAAGAAAACTGACAATTGGTTAGCTATAATGGTGAGGGTCATTGAAGAAACTCAAAACAAGATTGTTGGACAGTAAGCAATGGTGGAACCAGAGAGGCCATCTTCAATGACATTGATGCGATGTTCAGCAGTTTAAATATCCCTTTGAGTAAATGCCTTGGCTTTGCTAATGACAATTGCAATCTCATGGTGGGGAAGGCAAATTTGTATTTACCAGGGTGAAGCAGAAGAATCAAGGGTTCTCAACCAATAATCAGCTGTTACAGCTTATCTTGAGAGCCACAGTGATGTTGAAAATCAGGGCAGAATAAAACATCCATGAGCAGTTAAAGTCACCACTGACCCAGATGACCCTGCATTTTCTTCATTTTTTATATTGCTGCTTTTGAATGAATTTAATAAGTTCTTTCAAAACCAATGAATTGAAGATTGGTGGTATATAGGACATTTTTTTAATGAAATTTGTTCAGATGAGACATATTAGGCAGGTGGCCGACTTGAGGCTTGTAAGATATAATGACCATGAGAAACAGCATGATGACAGAACATTAGCAGTAGGCCTCTAAAACAGAGTACTAATGAAGAAAATGGACTTATTTTGACTATGCTGTTAAAAGGACATTCTTTGAGGACGTGAGAAATTTGTATGTAGCAGTGGTGAAAAAGATAATAGACAAATTTCCATTTGAAAATCAGGTGCTTAAGGACCTGAAAGTATTGAACCTGCAGCACACACATATTTGCAGACCGACATATACCTTTGCTCTTAAAGATGAATTCGAGGATTATTGCATGCTGCATGATGAGTGTGTACCTGTACTAACAGACGATAGCCAGAAAAGGAGCTTTTGTAGCTACTGGCTGGATATTATCAGGCAGAAAATTAGCACTGGTGGCATACACTTCACAAATGTGAAAGTACTTATTGCATGACTACTTACCTTTCCTCACAGCAATGCAGACTGTGAGAGATCTTTTTCGGTTATGAAGAAAATACATACAGAATGTAGGAAGTCTCTGAATTCAGAAACAGTAGCATCAATTTAATAATGTAAAATAAACATTGACTTTAAAACTCCGGATTGCATTTTGAAAAGTGTGTAAGGTGCATGCATTGCATATAATACAACACAAGTAAAAACAATGAAATAAAGTTTAAAAAATGTAAATAAATATGTAAATATGTGTCAAAATATTTTGTGTATAGAATTTGTTGTTTTAAAACTTGATCGTATATAAGTTATGAATACATTTTTTCATGTAAGGTTTCTTTGGTCTTTGTAAGATTTTTATTGGTCTGGCATACAGGTTTTCATTTCAAGGGGTCGACACCTATGTAATACTACATTTATTATCATTACATTCTGTTCACTTACTTTAATATTCATATGCCCAATATATTAGCATCTGCAATGCCAAATGTCAAACCTGAATGTCTTTGAACTTTGTATTTACATTAGTGTCCATTGAATATGTGGAGCAGGCATGTCCAACCCATGGGCTGCATTCAGCCCAGTCTTTCACATTGTGCGGTCATTGGCCTGTGTGGGCACTTCTTTTGAAAATATGCATTTTAATTAGTAATCATAACTAGTGATAAGTAACTGTTCTAGCTCATGAGGTCCATGATCTTAAGCATTTTATCTGCTATGACCCACAGGCTAAAGTTTTATGCCTTTGAAGTAGAATCAATAGCCTCACTAAGTACATCTGGATTTAGAGGTTTTTTTTGTTGTTGTTATAATATAGCATTTAGGATTTAGTTCAAACTTGGAGTTGATTAACATTTAACATCTTCAAGTCACCATTGTTGTTGTCAGCAGATTAAATTAAACTTAAAATTCAAAATGTTATTTTTTAAAAATAAATATAGCATTGGCAGTCTCTTTGCTAAATTCCTATTATATATAATACACTGATTTACAGAGTTGTATTTTGTGTCCAGATTTATCGTACTGTAATTGAACCACTCAGACTGTTTCCCATGATGGCATATGTCACATGGCCAGCTTCTTCACAGTAGAAGCAGTACTTTTCATTATAGTGCCAGAAAATGGAGGCATACATGTTAATATTTCTCAGTAGTTTAGAGGTTCCTTTTCTGCTCAAATGAATATTGTCTCTGGCACAGGTACAAGGTTGATAATGTCTTGGTTCTCAAGAAAGAAAGGTCTATGGTTAGTGTAAACATAGAAAAAAAACTTAAATGTACTATTTTCAGTAAAAGAGCTATTAAAGCAGAATTGAAAGAATGTTTTGCCTCTTTTGATTGTATAATGGGGGAATACAGCTATCAGTGTATTCATCTGTCTGTCTTGTCAGTAAACATTCTCATTTCAGAAGTACAACTCAAACTGTTCAGGATCATTCAACCAACTTTTGGAACAAGTGAAGCAAGTTGCTTAGAGATGCCTTTTGAGTAACATTGATTATCTGAACCAATAACAATAATAGTCGTAAACTATTTATTTTATGAGGGTAGCTCAGTTATAATATACTATTCTACCCTGAGGCCCTCAGGATTCATTAAGTATAAAGGCACAAAGTGTTCTGTATATGATATGATAGGCCATAACAGTATAAATTACAGTGCATGCATAACAATATTGCCTTTCTTGAATCACAAGAAGTACTTCTGTCATGTCAGACTTTTATTTTTATGCCGATTGTTTACTGTATAAAAGTAGTCTTTGTTCTGTCTGGCGAAAAGAAATTGAATTGGGAATAATTGGTTACCTAATTGATTGAAGTTTGGTGAAAAGAGTAAAACTGAATAAAATTATAAGGATAAAATGGGTCCAAATAATTGTATATCTGACTGTATCTGACTGTATATGTATGAGTAACTATGGATATATTTAATATTTTGCAGACATTTGACATGTTTAAAATCTTAAGATCCGAAAAGAAAGAACAAAAAAAAGTATTACCAAGATGAAAGAACAAATATAAGTATTACCAAGATATCTTAATTAAATGAATAATTCATTATAAGATTTAATGTTTGAGCTTCACACCTACTGGAGATCAACTGAGACTATCCATGAGGAATGATAAAAATGCATGTGATGCATAATCATCGTTAAGTAAGACTTTGTGAACACAAGTTTCAAAAGTCTCTAAATCAAGGTAAATGCAGCTTGTCAATTTAGCATTTAACATCTTCAGGTCACCATTGTTGTTATTAAACTTAAAATTCAAATTGTTATTTTCCAGTGTTGCTCTAATTTGTTGTGTAGTAATCGATAATACTTTTGTCTTGTCTTTGTTTACTTTCATGACCTTTTCTGAGACCAAGAATCTGTTCTCTAAGTAAGGAGATCTCTAAGTCTGATTGTAGCTGTTTGAAATATGATAGTGTGTTATCATCTTCATATATTTGTTGCTAGATGTAGTACGGTTACCTGTTTTCAGTGGCATATTTATGAAAATGAGAAAGAGGTGCAGGCCTAGGATTAATCACTATGGTACTCCACATGTAATAAGTTCTTCTTAAGAAAAATTGCCATTTAGTTTGAGACACTGTTTTCTTATTGTTAGGTATGATATAAACAAATCAATAATTGTGTTGTCACATTGATAAATGTGCAGTTTGTTGATAAGAATATTATGATGAACAAGGTCAAAACCTCTTTTAAGATAAAATTGTATGGATCCAACTGATGTTCCTTAATCTAAGGCATCTATCTGTCATGGAGACAAAAGCTGTCTGATACTAGTTGTTTTCTATGACCATGATTGTTTTTTATGAATTATGTTATAATTTGATAGGTATGTCAAAAGATTGTCGTGAACATGTTTTTCAAGTAGTTTGGACAGAATTGGTTTGATAGATATGGGTCTGTATTTATTGATATCTTCTTTGCTGCCAGACATGTGAATACAGGTAGCTTTTGCCAACTTGTATGTCTGGGGAAACTCTTAGTTGGATATACTTAGATTACATACGTAAACTATGCTGTCAAATATGATATCTGCAGCAGCCCCCAGGAGACTTGATACAATAGCATCTAGACCTGTTATTTCCTTGTAACAATAGTTTGAAACCACTGGCAATTGAACCAGCACACATTTGGTCATGAGCCCAACACCTTAGCCACTGACTAAATTGGCTCACTTATTAAAAACTGACATGTAAATATACATTGACTTTTACATATTCAAATTAATTTTCACCAGACTTCATATTTCATTGTTTTTTAGAAAAAACAAGTTGATATTTTGATTTGACTAGTCGTTTTAGGAAATGGATTTTTATCAAACATTGTTTCATTGTGTGAATATTAGACTCCCCACAACATTTAATAAAAACCCACTAGAAATAAGCTGTCATGCAGAATCAGACATAGGTAATTTATAGTGGGTGTATGGAACCTGTAATATTCATTTATAGTTGCAGAGATTGATCTGATCTTGTAAGTGCTTGACTTTCTAGATGAACTGTCATAATCATTTGCCAAGTGAACTTTTACAATTCTTTTCAGTCATTAGAACATCTGCCTTTTTTGCTCTACCCACATACAGGATGTTTTATTTCCATAATTTTTTTTTAATTCACGTGCTTCATTACCAATGGTTCAGATCTCTCCATGTCTTCCAGATAACATTATTCAGTTTTTGAGACTCAAAAAGTGTATGTTGTGATCCCATGTAAAGGTGTGGGCTATCAGTGTATTTAATCCCAAAAACTGTATGATTGAGCATAAGTTATATGCTCATAAACATATTGAAAATGAATGAATCTGAGTACATCTCTACCTCAAAAATTCACATACAATGGGGTCTAAAACATAGACTGCAATATAAATGAGGGCACAAGTTACCAAGGGACTTCCAAAAATAAGTAATCCATCCCTGCAGGACATTGAATAAGCTGCAGGACATGTGTGTTTGTGTAAATGTACTGTTTAAGGGCTGGTAATTCTTCCAATAATCACATTCGGAAAACTTGTTAATAAAGCACTTTTTCTAATGAAGTTGTTAGTTATTCTGTATAAGTTACAATTATTTTCAAGATGCCCAACATCAGAAAGATTATTGAAATTATTCCAATCAGTTTTAAACAACATTCACATGTTAGCGAGAACATTTGTGTGTTACGTCATTGGTTTTTGTTGTTGTTGATGGGTCTGGTTTCCTGAATCATTAATGGCTAGGAAGTTCAAATCAGCTACATTGAAACAAAATTTTTGTATTGCTCAGTTACTAACATGTTGATGCATATATTTCATTGCAAATGTTAGTGATACTTCTTATCCATAAGGATATCTCAAAGTGCCAATTCAAGAATTATCAGAAACTCGTTTCTCCATAATGATCCTATCTGGAACAAAGCTCTTTATTTGACAAAGTCTTCATTTCACTTGGTGACATTGCTATCATGGATCACATTTATGAATTAGCAGGTTAATTTAGGGTTATTTAATTGTATCGTATACACAATAATATTAATAATAAGCTAGTTTGATTGATCAATTGGAATGAGTTTAACCGATTTACAACTGGGGTCACTACATCTTATAGATGTAGGATTTTCATGCCTTTTAACTTTTCTTTTATTCAACCTCCTCTATATGATACAATAAATGCAAATATTGTGACAATACAAAGGAGGTCAACTTTTAATTCAGTGCAACCATACAACAAATACTTCACTAAGTCAGATATCAAAACTTGGTTAGCACTGAATTAAGTTCTTATCGAAATGGTCATGGACATATCTGTTATAGTTGATTCATGCATTTTATGTTTGAATACAAGAGGTCACATTGTATTTATGATGACTGCTCTTAAACTGAACTAAAAGATAGAACTAAAACACAACTTTTGCTTGATAAAATATTATTTGTTTGATATTGATTTATTAAAATACTATAATGCCTGCAACAGGCATTAGTGATATTTTCATTTACAAAACATTTGTTGAAAATCGTTATTTATGGTGTACTAAGAAGGTCATTTGGAAAAAACACATAAGAAAATATATGATCTTATTAAAATTTGATAATTTTATTAGGCAGATTAAAATTTCCAGGTCCAATCTATCGTTTTCGCTGATAAAATTAGCATTACATCAATGTTTCATTTGCCAATTTTGATCGTGATTTTCTTCAGGTTCAATAAATTGGGCTAATACTTTTGTATTATTTAGTTTTAAAATTGGGGTTCATGTCTGACCCCATGGTATAAGTGTATTTGTGAGTTATCAGGGCCAGAGTTATCAAAAGAGTGGTGTAAAAAAAATAAAAATATTTTTTTTTGAAGCATTTAACATATTTTAACCAAAATATTTCTGGTAGACTTAGCATTGTCACATGTCATTACAAAACCACACATGCACTTGCATAATCACAAGTATACAGACATCAAATTTAAAAAAATAAATGAAATTTCTTACTTTAAAGTCAGTTGGACAGTGGAGATGTCCCAATAAGATGCAGACTTTGCTGCTTTTATTAGTTAAATGGAGCATTTGAAGGTGATATAGTATCATTAGCGTTCATCTTTATAGAGAATGGAAGACACTTGTGCTCTGATGATCTAGTTACATCTTTCTCTGCATGATCTTTCTGCATCTGGATTGCGTTGCTCAGTGTCAAACTTGCTGTGGCTACACTTGTTAGAATGTCAGACCTTGGTTTTCTTGAAGGTAGATTACAGTTGCCCAAGCAAATCTTGTGTTTGCAGTTGCATAGAATTTTATGGTCCCTCCTGCTGCTGCACTTTACAAAATCAAATGTCATGAACTTGGAGTTCAGGTATTTCTTTTGCTTTGCATTGCTTGTTTAATAGATGACTCATCATTTTTTAAATCACATTTTTATTTTGACATTTACCCCTTCAACTATGACATCACACATAGAAAATTTTTGAAATTAATCCAGCACCAATATATTAGCAGGATGCTTTTGGATACAGCATTAAAATTTCATGTTTCAAACATCATGTAAAATCCACAAACATCTTAGTTTACTATGACACTTTACTTCTTTTTCATGTGCAGTTTGTATAAAATTATGACCATAGTAGCCACTTTCAATGCAGCACTTTACATTATTTTTTTTCCACAAATCTATCCACCTTATTTTTGTTTCCAGTAGTAAAATTTGCTTTACTTTTTAAGGTTTAATTTGTCTCTTTTCAGATTATGAGTTCCAAGTTGGAGTTGTAGAATGCCTTTTCAGAATATTTCCAAAGAAATTGAGAAAGAAATATGCCACTTCACTCATCAGTGACATGAATGTTGCAAAACAACTTTTGGAGATCAGAGATGCTGATTTTGAAATGGTATGAGAGAAAAATAAGTTCTAATTTAGACTATGGCAGTCAAATATTATATGGAGTTACATAAGACTACAAGCTATTGTTCAGTTTTTGTCAAGCTTGCCATATCAGAAGTTCAGAATAGTGATCACTTTGACATCCATGAGTGTAACTGTATTTCTATCCATAAGTCTATATGTCCATCTACACAACAAAATTAAGGACGTTATTTAAGTGTTTGTTTTTTGTTGTTGGTACGTTTAGTGTTAACGTTTCTGCATGGTAGGTAAATAAACGGTAGGTTTGATTAAAAATGAATCATCAATGTTTGTTTCAGCTTTTCAGAGAAATAGGACTTCAGGTGCCTTGAGTCAAATTTATGTGGTTCTTCTCACTTTCATTGGGATTTACCCATGATTTCATCATTTTCTTAAACAGTGCTTGTATCCTGCAGCACAACATTTATGAAGATTTTTATTTAACCCCATAATAGGCAGCATTAGTTTCATATAATATTTCTCTTTCATGCTAAATAATTGTAAATTTTTCTATATTCTTAGAGGAAAGGAGAACATCAACAGATAAGAATTGAAAGACCTAGTACAGTGTGACCCCGCTATAACACGCTCTGTTTTAACACAGATTCTGATATAACAAAGTCATGGTGTGGCTCTCTAAATTTTATATACATGCATTTTTCTCATACACTGAAAATAAAAAATAATTCTTAAAAGTATGCAAAAAATTAAAAAGTTTATTTTTTATCATTTTGGGGAAGAGATCGCATATAAATAATACAAGATAATTGTAGTAGTGTGTCTTCTGAAATTGTATATGTATTTTTCTCATACACAAAAAAATCGTTTTGTCTTCTCAAAAGTATGAAAACTAATGTATAAAAAGTTTATTCTGTGATCGCATAGGGCTTTCGCCAATGTTGTAACTACGAATTTTTTCCTTATTGGTGGCAAAATATACCATATTCTGATTTTTTTTAACTGGCGACATTGTTGGCTGTTTAAAACATGTATGTATACAACCATTTGTTTGGTGTGAAGAAATTGAAAAAGAGCTGCAAACATTATATAAAAATGCGCATGAAGTTTATCAATTGTTACACAGATGAATTCTTTGTGCATATAGACAAACCATATTAACAATGCATTGTTATATCAGAATCAGCTTATGTTGACATCTTACATGAGAACTATATTTTGTGAGATATCTGCTATTGTTGTTGTTGTCATTTCTGGTAGTGGAGATCAACCAGACAAGGCATTATCTCGTAATCTATCTTTCATTGGATTTTCAGTCACTTGCTTGTAATTAATATACACGTATACTGACATATTTATGCGAACACTCACATTTTCTGTTGTAATCCCTGTCATCAGAACAGAACACCTGTGTCTCTATCATCCGTAGACCCTTTGTTAAATTTCTGATTCATGTGTGGAAGGCAGCACCAGAAATGTAAAAACAAACAAAAAAAATCCAACATCTTTACTTGTTGGTCTATTCAGTAGGCAGGGAGGAACAGTAATTACAATTGACCAAATGATGGCTAATTCTCTTTTAAGCAGCAATTGTTATGAAAACATACTAAGCAAATGGATTAAAAAAACATCAGTCAATCATGCAATACAAATAGTTGATGTTGCTGCCACAATCTGAAATGGGCATTTGTTTGGATTTCCAAAGTTGTCCTTTATTGGTGACTACAATTACACATGCATTCTTCATCAAAAACTGCCGACTATAGTCATAAATAAACAAAGACCCTTACTTCAAAGGAAGTCAGTACCAAACTTAAATAAAAGCAACGGAATCTGTGGATTGTTTTCAATTTCCAACATGACTGGAACATGTTTACTGTGCCATGAAAGTAGGAAAAAAAAAAGGGAAAAAGTTTTTGCTTACGAACACTCCCTACAGCAGCTTAAAACACTAACTAACTTTTACTAACTTAGGACATACTAAAAAGTAAATATGCTTCATCATCTGTTATGTGATTGTGCTATGTTTTTCCACTGAATACAGACCTATATGACCTGTGTCAAACTTGTTTAACATGATTTCATGTGTATGTGTGTGGATATTTTCAATGGAACACTTGTATTGTGGATTCAATGTATATTATGAGATTCGCGGGTGTATACATGGTGTTGATACTCTATTCATGGTATACATTAAACATGTATATATAAAGAGTATACATGTATATGTACCAATCAATGGTTCTCTAAATAAAGTAAGATATTAAATACACCACTCCTCGATAATTCACATCCTGATAACTCAGGAACATACTTATAATGTGGGGTCGGGTGTGGATCCTATTTTTAAATCAGATAATACCCCAAAACTGATCCCAATTTTTTGAACTTGAAGAAAATCATGATCAGAATTGGTAATGGAAACTTTGATCTATCGCTCGTTTTTTTTCTTCGAAATCAGTAGATAGGTCCTGAAAATTTTAATCAACATTATGAAATATCAACTTTAAAAAGCAGTCATCAAATTTGGTATATTTTATTTTCAAACAACATTCTTAGTACACCATAATTAACAATATTTAAGGAAATTTTGATCAATGAAAATGTCACTTATGCCTAGTGGAGGCAGTACTAATTAAATATTTTTTTATTAACTGAAATTTGTTTTCTAGTTTTATATTTTAGTTCCTTTTAGGTGTAATCATCATAAGTGCAATGTGTCCTATTGTAATTAAATGTAAAACATGTCAATCTACTGTAACAGCTATGTCTGCGAGCATTACTCTGAGAACTTAATCAAGTTCCAACTGTGTTTTGTTATTGGGGCTAGTGGAAGCATTTGTTGTAATATTGCACTAAATAAAATACGAGGTGTCCTTTCCTATTATCACATTACATATTTTGAATCAAAGGATTTAGAATTAGCAAAAAAAGTTAAAAGGCATACAAATCCTACATGTTTAAGAATCAGCGGCCCCAGTCATACATCAGGTAATTCATTTCAGTCGATCAATCAAACACTGTTATAAATGTTATTGTGCATGTAATCTAATTAAACTACCCGGTACCTTAAATTAACCTACTCAGTCATAACTGATTATAGATAGCAAGGCAACCAAGCAAAATGAGTACTTTGTAAAATAAAGAGCTTTGTGTTCAAAATGAGTTTCCGAGAATTTCCAAATTTGCATGTAGAGATATCCTCAAGGATGATTAGAAGTTTCACTGTTACTTGCAATGAAATCACGGCATCAATATCTTACTAATTGAACAATTAAATATTGAGTTTCAATGTAGACGATGGTCTCATGAAATGTTGCATTTTTTTATTTAGGAAAAGGAATCTTGTTTGGTAGTGTATCAAAAGTTTGACTGGTTACCTGCTTGGAACATTCTTTTTTTGTGGAAAATACTACCCACAACACTCCTGGAACCAGACTAATTAACAAAACAAGAAAACGTGACATAAGTCACCAGTGTTTTTGCACACCATGTTGGTTGTTGAAACCAGTTGGAATCATGTTATCAATCTTTCAGATGTTGGACATTTTTAAAAAAATGCAATTTATACAGAATAATGTACAACTTCATCAGAAAAAGTGCTTTATTGACAATTATTCTTGACTTGATTGTAAAATGAGGATTCAGTCATTAAACAGCCCAGTCCCTCCCCAAACCTGAGGTTCTCTGGATGTCTTGTGGATGTTTTTGGAGCTCCCTCTGTAACTTGTGCCCTTGCTTAGAGTGCAGTCTTTTTTCGACCCTAATATGCGCAAGTTATCAAGAGAGAGGTGTAAGCCTTCAATTTTTACTTCAGGTGTAAATCTCATTTAATATTTAACATTTAAAGATGGTGACTGCGCCAATGAGGCATTTCATTTATTGGTTCATTTATTACCTGCACCCCTTCTCCTTCACTCCCCCCCAGATTTTTTGAAGTACATGCACAATCTTCAACTAACTGGCCTGGGTTCTATGGCACCCAACCATCATGTTATAGCGGGGTCTCACTGTACTTAGACAGAACTCAGTCATGGGCTTTTTCTTTAAAATTGCTGCATAGTTGAAAAGAAATGATTTTTTTTTTTTTTTTTATTTCAACCAACTTTGAGCCAGTCCTTTTATTTGGGATTATTTTCAGCATTTTTTCAATGCATTCTTTAATTTTGAACGGACAAGCTGTCACTTTTAGTACCAGTATCAGATGATGAAGCAATGACCCTATTGTCACCATCATTAATTCTGATTGATTCAGTCATATCTTACAACCATTAAATACACAGTAATCGCAGTTATATCTAACCATTTGTTCTTTATCACATTCTTGGACCTAAGTAATCAGCATGAAAAAGTGAGTGCATCTTTCATTCCTTATACATGTACTGTTTTGCTCAGAGGTCTGTCGAATATGAGGTAATTCTTAATCATTTAGAAACATGTTGCATGGTCTGACAGGATTTGTACAACTTTATAATTTCCTATAGTTTGTGGATCTGCCTTGAAAACTAGTAATAAGAGTGAATAAAATGTATATCACTTTAAATTTAGAAGTTTTGTTATGTATGTATTTTCCTAAATAACAAATCAATAAAATTGGATAAAAATCGTTGAATTAAATAATGGATAACATGGCTAGTTACCAGATGTAAAAGCATCTCTTTGATATATGGGTACACTAATTAGTTATTTTTATCTACTTTGCAGTGACAACAAAGTAGCATGGATAAAGTTCAATTTCCTTAGGAAAAAATACTTCTTGAAAGCATTGGAAGTCCTTATTGTAAACTTTCTGAAAAGTACTTGAGAATTAATTTCTTGGGGCTCAAGCCACATTTCATCTGATTATTACAATTAAGTCTTATGATGTAAAGAACTTTCCTTACTGTCTGCACATGGTACAGTCTTGCAAACAATACTTTTTTTTCTTCTCCATTTCTATGATGCTTACATATGTGTGCATGTGCACTTTTGAAATTTATTGTGCTCAAAGTTAAAGGGATTCAGCCTGGGGAAAGCGCTACATTTTTTGTTGATATGAAAATATTGTAAGATTGAAAACCAGAAAATAACTTACTGATAGCTGGAGATGATATCCACCCTATATGATAGCCAATCACCAGCACTTTCTTAGTAAACGATAACTAAACTGCAGTATTTTACTGTAACTAATATTATCACATGCTTTAGCTTGATTTGTCTGTTAAATATTTAGAAATAACAAGTGAGAGGTATATTTAATTAGAGGTTTTTTTGATGACCATGGAACATCTTTCTCACCTTTTGTCATGGTCTGAACCATGATAAATTTGTTTGAGACCAAGCAGTTTACCATAGATATCATCTAGCTATCTGGCCAAACATATTGTAGGGTCCTGTCTTCAGTATGCTTAATATACTTAGCCAGATAGTTTGTTTTCAAATTCTGAAGTAACAAGAAATGCTGGACCAATTTTGGCCATATTTTGGCAGAGAAATCATGGCATTAATTTCGTTTCAAGTTTTTACAAATTATTTCAGTCCCATCCAATATGGCGATTGTTATTAAATATACAAAAGCCAGTAAATGATTTATTCTATGAGACTGCTGAACAGAACTTTATGAAATTTAGTGGAAGCATCACTGTATAAAAGCCTTTGAGTTTTATGCAGATGATATTGGTCTGCTTTTCCATATGGCTAGTTATAAATCAAGGAAAACCTTTGAATGACTTCCTTTATAAAACAGCTCGCAACAGGATTTGACCAAAGGAGAAGATAATAAATATAGTGTAACCAGTATGTAGACATACTAAGATTGGCATGGTCATTTATCATGGATGATGGGTGGGTACTCTCCATTGTAAAATATGGTTATCAACTCCTGTTTCTGGTTAAGAAAAAACAACTATCAAAGACAGTCCAATCTAGTGAAAATGTGTGAATTATGGATTCATTATTGATCTGTCCCAATTTGACCAATTTCTCTTCTCAGGCGGAGACAACCTCCTCAGTCCAGAACATTCTTTGTCTGTTGATTGTACATCCTTATTTTTTCCTCTATACTGCAGAAATCTCCACTTGGGCCTAAACCAGGACGATTTTCAGTTTCTGGTTCTGCCATTCAGAATCTCTTTCACACACTGTCTTCACCCGGTTCATGTGAATGGTAACAGCCAACTTGCAAATACATCACTCCCACAATAAATCATAAACCCCAGTAACTTGTGACACTGCTTATAATGCAGGATGAGGCATGGACCCCATTATTTAAACTAGACAAAACAAAAATATAAGCCCTATTTGTTGAACCAGAAGAAAATAGTGATCAAAATTGGTAAATGAAACATTGATGTACTGCTTGTTTTATCATCAAAAACAGTAGATTGGACCTGGAACTTATAATCAAGATTATGAAATTGTCAACTTTTAATTAGAAGTAGTATATTCTTTTACATGTTCTTTCCAAATGACCTTCTTAGTACACCATAACAATATTCAACAAAACTTTGATCAATGAAAATGTCACTTACACCTGCTGGAGGCATTACTTTAATAAATAAATATAAATTACATAATTTTGTTAGCAAGCAAAATTTATGTTTTAGTTCTATATTTTATTTCTGTTTTAGTGTAATCATGATAAATGCAATGTGCCCTCTTGTATTCAAACATAAAATGCATCAATTGACCATAACAGCTATATCTGCGAGCATTTCGCTGAGAACTTGATTGCTGGGGCCCCAAGTGGCTGAGTGGTCTGAAGTGCTCACCATTCTGATCACTGCCATCTCACCTCTGTGTGGGTTTGAGTTTCAGGCATGGCTAACATGGGTATGTGAAAATGCTTACCAGTAGCTTCTCGTGGGTCAGTACTTCTTCCCAGGGTTTTCCAGGGTTCTTCCTCCACCACTTATACTGGCCACCATGTATAGCCTATCTTGTGCTGAAAAATGGCATTAAACTCTACAATATCATAACAATTAAGTGCCAACCTTGTTTTGATATCTGACTTATGATAGTATTTGCTGTATGGTCACACTGATTTAAAGGATGGTTTCCTTTGTATGGTCACGTTAATTGCGTTTGTTGTATCACATAAAGAATTTCCAAGAATTATGTCAAGTTGAGAGATAGCAACAAGCCTTTGAATTGCGTATGGTTTAGAACTAAAGATTGTGCAACTGTAGTTGTGTTAAATAAGGTCTACTCATACTTACCAACATTTCAGTTGAACTTAATGTTATTGTTTCGTCAAACATTTAATTATTTTTTCAAGCTTTACAGTAACAGTTATTGGTATTGTGTTGCACCTTACTGAAAAGTGGTCGATCTTACGGAACAATAAAAGCTGCCTTACTGAGACAGGTTGAGGTTGGCATATCTGGGGATGGATCAATTATTTTTGGGAGGACCCTTGGTAACTCGTGCCCTTGCTTTTTGTGTGGTCCATGTTTTTATACCCCATTGTGTGCAAGTTATCATTGTTCTCCAGTATTTTGACAACTGGCTGATTCACAATGTCTAAATTTACTCCTTTCATTAAGATCAATTCCACTCTTCGTTAGCATTAACTCAGTTGGGTCTTTTACCAATCTTAAGAAATTGGAACTTGGTATATTTGGGGATGATTTTCCTTGGGAAACAAAACTTGGTCTGAGTTCATCTGGATTGAGTAGATCAAATCTTGGCTATCCTAAAGATGCAATGAGCATAATCGTGTTTCTTTAATAAAAAATGTTCATTCACAGGTGAATGCTTTAATGAACAATGTTCACAGATGAATTATCATATGTGTCAGTTGAAAAATCTACAGGTAATTTCCACACGGTTAACTTGATAGTTTACTTCATGCATACAGTGTTCTTGTAAGCAATGTGCTATGAGCATAATCCTGTTATCTGCCTGCCTTTATTTTTCCCTTCCCTGAATCTTGAATGCCACTGCCTATTGATTCCTTTAGGATGTTTCCATATGCACCTGAACAGTTCCTCTTTCTTGCAGTGTGGAAACCACACATATTCTCTATCAGTAATGATCCATCTAGGACTGGATTTTTACCATCATTTGCTTTAAATTGGTGGATGAATCAAGACATGTTCCTGGTGGTGGTTTCCATGCACACACCAAATTATCATTCCTATATGTTCACCAGTGTGTCAGATTCCAGGTGGTGTGCTCATTTAGAACCAGAGGGCATAATTCTCAATAGTTCTTGGAATTGCGCCAAATTATCCATCCATTTACACTCCTTGGAAATGAAAGAAGTGCTTATAGCATTGCAAGTGTGCATCGACATAATAAGGGCCAATTTGTCAGGCAACATGTCCGTTGTAGCATCTCTTCTATGGAGGTCTGGAACCTCTTCATTTGGGAAGCCTCAGAGAATGTTTGCCATATTCTGGGTGAGATGAACTTATTGACAGACAGCCTGTCCAAAACATACCTCACATAATGGTCTCTGCACCACTCAGTTAAAGATTAGCTGTTCTCCCTCTGGGCAAGAGAGTCTTAGTGGACCTGTTTATGACCAGGCTTAACAACATACCTTCTCTCCTAGGTCAGAGAGCATGGGCAATAGATGCATTCAGTTTCCATGGGATTGCCTATTCGCTTATGTCTTCCCACCTTATTAACTGCTACCACAAGTCAGAACATCCTCTGCTCAGATCATCCTTATTGCCCTACTGTGACCCCAATGATCATGGTTCATTCATTTCCTAGACCTGTTGACTGATCTACCCAGGTCTAGGAGGGATCTCCTGTTGCATCACTAGGGATCTCTCCACAACAGCCCACACATTATCCACCTTAATACCTGGCTTGTTTCAAGCGATCTCTCCACCAGAACATGTTTTTGGGCCATTTTCCATCATTCAGGTCTGGGAGCTTCTACGTCCAAGGTCTCTGATGCCAGGTGAAGAATCTTACTTGATTGATGCAATAAAAATACATTGATCCTATCTGTCCCCCTTCTAACTTCCATTGTTGATTTCATTTTCTTCCTTTTTAAGACCAAAACCACTAAACCACTATCAAGGACTATCAAGCTGCCATCTCCAGTACAATTAAATTTTTTCAGGTCATGGAATCAGTTCAGATTTTCACTTTGCAGATCATATTAAGTACTTTGAGCTCCCGAGATATGTCTTTTGCTCTATGCAGTTTTGTTTTTAACCAAGCCCCATGTAAACCATTGAATGAAGCTTCAAAATCTAGCACTTAAACAGTATACCTACCTGCTCTAGCTTCTGCAAGATGAAGAAATGAGATTTATGCCTTGTCTATTAATGGTGGCTGTCTCTTGTTTACAG